>CM039317.1:97063980-97370328 GCA_022316695.1 Camellia oleifera
TGTTAAGATTCATATGTGTGTTGAATTATTTCTACTGGACTTTGGTTCACCCTATGTGGGAAAACTATTTTCAGGTACTAGTGATATGTCTCCGCCAAGGCAATAGCTTGGGAAGACTTGGAAGCAAGAGCTTCATTTTGTTTATTTTGTTGTATTCATCTTATACAAGCCTAGGTCTTTAACTGTATTAGATTTAAATTCATTTTGTTATAATCAAGCACTATCTTGGAAAGCTATAAGCCTTTAGGGCATTTCTTATTTGTTAAACTTTCACTCTATTTCTCTATTATGTAACATATGCTATAGATTCAGGGTAAGGCTAGTGAATGTGTATCTGCATATGTCACTCTTTTGTGCAATCAATTGGAACTAATGGAAGATAATTACTTATTCATGTGTTGTTATTTAATGAATATGGTGAATGGTTTATTATCTTTTATTTCAGGGCGTTACAGTCCCAACCAATGATTGAAGTAGGATCAATGGGTTTAGATTCTTTGTAACAAGATCTTTACATTACAACAAGAATGACCAAAAACCATTAAGAATTGAATAAAAAATTGTCTCATAAAGTTGGCCTCATGAATGAAGTATTAGAAATAGTATATAACTACCTATCCCACATTGATTATAGAGGAAAGCATTGATGGATATTTAAACCTCAAGATTTTGATAAGGGCATACCTTTTAGGGCATCCAAATTTTCTGAATGAAAGAAGTTATGGATGCTTCAAAGATGGGCTTGGGTTAAAACTATAGTCCAAGTTGGTTATGCAAAAATTGCCACACGCGCGCCACCTACCAGAATCAGACCGAACCAGGTCCATGGATCTTGGATCTTGGGACTTGGGCTTGGGCTTGAAGCTTGGGCTAGGTTTGGGCTGGGCCTAAATTGGTGGTCCACCAACCTAATCTGTTTGGTAGCTACATATATAGAGTGTATAACTCGCATACTTATTCCCCATCAGTTTTGTGCATTACTCTATCAGTTTTGCAGGAGTAATTGGTTGCATTTGTTGCTAGCCTTCATGGTTGGAAGGCTCCTCCCTCTCTCCCTCATTATGTATAAAAGGAGGCCATCTTCCTTGGTTTCAACACAAAAAATTTTGTTGCCATATTATAGTCAGTTTGCTCTTATAATGTTATTCTTCCTATATGAGAGAGTGCTGCAGTTGTTAATTCGCCGGAGCTAATAGAAGGGGCTTCTGAGTTAGTAGGTCTAAACCATCACATTTTAGGAAACAGACGCTGACATACCTCATTACCTATGGTAAGGCGGCAAATTTGTTTTAAGGAGACTATGGTATCACACAAGTTTCGATTTTTTTTTTCTTTTCCTTATTTTTATTATATGCATTTTTGTTCATTGAGTTGTATGATTTAGTCCCATAATTTCTTATCTGTAAATATATTTAATTATATATGAATATGTTTGTTTATCTTGTTTAAATTACACAATTTATACAACAATCTTAAAACAAATTATATGTTTCCCATGAAATTGGACAAATATATTCATAATATTTGCCCTAGATGATTTCCCCACTATATGTGTTCTCTGCTTTGCATCGGTTAATTGGGAAAAAAAATTATATATGTTTAGGTTCCGAAGTCACCACTGGAAATTATAATAGGTTAATTTATTACATTATATTTTCCTCCGTTAGTATTTTAATATAGAACAGACTCTTTAGATTATATCCGGGATTTTTGGTGAAAAGCCCCTTCTATGGGGGCTTTTTTCTGTGAAGCCCACCAAATAAAATAATAGTTTCAAAAGTCCCTCAAATAAAAAATATGATGAAAAGGCTTAAATGCCCTTCCATATAATCCAAAACCCTCGCTGAACCATTTCTCTTCCCTTTCTATCTCCACATTATTGGTGTCCTCTCTCTTCCCTTTATTTTCTCTCTTTTTAAGCCCTACACCCTTTTGATCTCCATTTTCGATCCATCTCACAAAATTGAAATCTTGAAATCGTCCATTGAAATCCATTACCATCTCAGATTTGATGCCTATGAACTCATGTTTGAGATCAATAGTTTCAGATTTGAGATAAAATGACCTCATATATGTCCAAAAAAATGATAAATTAATATATTACAATAAAAAATCGAGAGTTTTTTGTTTGTTTGTTCATAGATCTAAAGTAAAATTCGACTATAATTCATTTATCTAGTATGTACTCTGTTTTCGCAACAGTAAAATTTTACTCTGGTTAATGAAAAACAAAGTTTATTCTCTTATGCATAAACAAACATTCAACAACACAATAAAATTTTACTTTAAGAATCAGAGTAAATTTTACTCTTAAATGCAGTAAAATTTACTAAAAAACAAATCAGAAACTGCATAGAAAAACATTCAACAATACAATAAAATGTTACTTTCAATTCAGAGTAAATTTTACTCTGAAATACAGTAAAATTCTACTTTGAAATAAAATAAAATTTTACTTAAAGATTCAGAGTAAATTTTACCAGAAAACAAATCAGAAACTGCATAGATGAACATTCAACAACACGGTAAAATTTTACTTTCAATTCAGAGTAAATTTTACTCTGAAATACAGTAAAATACAGTAAAATTTTACTCTGAAATAAAGTAAAATTTTACTTGCATGTTAAGAAAACATAACAGATAACACCAGAGTAAAATTTTACTCTCATTTATCAAACAAAAACAAAGCACAAACCAGAGTAAAAGTTTACTCTCATTCTGTCAAACAAAAACAGAGCACCAACCAGAGTAAAATTTTACTTTCATCATGTCAAACAAAAATAGAGCACACACCTAATTGAACTTAGTAAATCAACAAAAACAAATAAAAAATAACAACAAATTTATACAGCTTTGCAACGTAATCTCTCATTTAATTGAGAGTGTTGATCTTGGATGGTGAGATCGTGCATTGTTGACCAAGGGTGAGATCGTCGACAGTGAGATCTTCAGACTTTGAGATCGTCTTCATGGATTTCTCAAATCATCTTCAGTTTGTAGATCATCTTCAAGATCGTTTTATGCATGAGTTGAGATTGTTTAAATATATGATATATATATATATATATAGGGCAATATGGTCAAAAAAAATTATAAAATGTCCTTATTGAGCTGGGCTTCTCTTACTCAGGTGCTTTTTGAAAGAAAATTCATTGAGTTGTCATTTATCTTAAAAAAAGGTCCAACAAATGGGGTCTCACCGAAGATCCCATTATATCCTAGCTGATTACACTAGATTTGTGCTTCGGTAAGTTATTAAAAAAAAAAAAAACAAAAAGAATCTTTTATATGAAAGTTCGTGATTAGAATTCAAATAAACATCTTATTCATATTGTATGGTTCTGATGCTAATTGTATAAGTTTATGCGTGGGATTTCTAGTTTAACATACTCTGCATACTCTTTATTTGGTTCTACTATATAGTTGTGTGAATGATTTTCTGACCACACTGCCAACTCAATAATCAGCTGGAGAGAACTGGCAGAATAGATGACACCTGGCTAACCTGCAACAGAAAGAGAAGATTCCGGCGGTGGTTCGTCCACCCGGGGGCACTCCGACGATCAAGTCAGTATATCTCTCACAGATAATCAATAGTGCAAACTCACTATTCAGAATATAAATTGCGTACCTTAGACCTACGGGGGTGCCTCTCTTTTATAGTTAACTCAATCCTAGTCCCGATAGAAGCCTGACTTCTATGGACTCCCATTCAGTGCTTACTTTGGACTCCTCAAGAGATAAGGATAGACTTCCTAAGGACATTATCCTTATCCATCTTGAAGTCTTTCCTTATTCTAGGACTCCTGTCCCTTATCTGCTTTATCTCAGATTCTGATATCTTCGGAGATAACCTCGGCCACGCCGAGATCATCTCGGCGCTATGACCAGGACATGTGGCACCTCAGCTGATACATCGGCATCACCTTGCCACGTGTTGGTACTCAAAAATATATCCCCACAACTGCCCCTAGGTTCTATTACCTCGGTATTCTGAGGTGATAGAACCTATATCGGTACCTCCTTCCAGTACATCGGCTTAAATCATTTTAGCCGAGATCATTGTTTAAGGCCGACATGTCTCCCTAAAAGAACAAGAATTCCCATGAATTCCTTCATTCGTATAAGCTGTCATGCATCACAATTCAATTGTTTCATTCACGCGTCTTATCTCATTGGATCGTGCCTGTGACGCGCCTGTAAGCCGTCTTGCGCCTACGTGCGCCGCCTGACGCATTCGCTGCTCTAGGCATATTAATTGCCCTTTTTTTCCGTCATTTCAAGTTTTAACAAAACACTTTTCCCTCTCTTTCATTTCTTCACTTTTCATTCGATATTCTTGCTTTTTCTCTCTCTTACTTTTTTCTCTTGAATTCGCCATTGTTCCAGACTTCAAGCTCTACAACTGCCTTTATTCCTCCCTCTTGGTGAAGCTTTTGCCGTTCTGTTACTTTTGGACCCGTCGCCTGACTTCAACGATCTTTATACCGGCTTTACTTTTTCTGGTAAGCCGCTGTTCCTTTCGTTTTCAATTCTCTGATGCTCTTTACTACTTGTTGCCATTACTGCTTTGTTTAAACATTCGATTTGTGAATCTCATATCTGAGTGTGTTTATTCCACGATTTTGCCCTTGCCCATGTCTTGAATACACGTATTGTTCACCATTTCCTTGCACTTTTTGCCACTATTCTTGACCTTGTACCCCTTGTACTCGCTATGTTCTTGATAGTCCATCTTTGTTCTTGATTTTGAAACTTGTTCTTGTTTTCTGTTTTTTGTGTCTTTTCCAGATTTGTGCCTTCAATCTTCATTTCCATAGACTTAGGTTTGGGATTTGTCTGTAGAATCCACAATTTTAGGAAAAAACTGAAACCTGCATTTACCTAAGTGTTTGCCGAGGTCCCAATAACCCTTTCAAAGCATCTTCTGAAATCCAACCTCTTCGATTAAGCCGATATCATGGGTATGTGGAAACATAGGGTAAACACCCCATCCAAACTAGAATTCTTTAGACAAGAGTTTGAAATGCCAGCCGACGTCCATCTGAGGTTGGCTGGGGATGATAACTCCATCATGCCTATTGATGACTCCATGCCTTTCCATGTGGTAGCCTTCATTGAGTGTGGACTTCGACTCCCACTCAACATCATTTTCCGTGAAATACTTCATTATTACAAGTTGAACCCAATGCAACTTTCCATCAATTCCTATCGAACCATTAATGGTATCATAGCCTTAGCCAAACAAGAAAATGCTAGGATCACTTTAGCCGATATCCAATATTACTACACTATGTGTGGCCTCAAAAAAGACACCAGCTACGTTTACTACCTCAAGCCGAGGTCCATTGAATACAAAATCGTTGCCGACCTCCCTGACTCCAACAAGGGAGCTGGGGATGATTATTTCATTACTTCAGGGAACTGGGAGTTCGCCCCAGATGAAGACCTCTATCTCTTCCCTCTCCCTTGATCAGTCTTTGTGGAGGGCAATGGTAAGAACCCTGCATTCATACCTACTTATTTTTTAAAGTCTTTCATACTTTATCTATTTCTTAATGTCTGCTTTTCTTGCAGCTGTTCCTAAGCCACCAAAAAACTTTCGCCAATCCTTCATTCCCAGCAAGGATTTGAAGAAACTTTTGGACTTGCCGGTTCATAAACAGAAGGCACCTCTGCTTCTCAATTTTATTCCAACATACAAGTCAGCTCTGCCCGACGTCCCTAGGAGGAAAAAGAAAAGCCTTTCTCCACCTTCTGCCACAACTCCACAAACCGCGTCCACATCTCGAACAGACCAAGGATCAACCTCTGATCCAGCTAAGCAACCGTCAACCTCGGCTCCATACTTGATTCCAATATCCCAACGCCGCCGTCGACGCCGAACAGTTTCTTCTGCCGAGATGGGTCACCCAAAACCAGTTGCCAAAGATCTCCTGGCCAGCATTCCTTCTGACGTTGATGCACAACCAACACAAGCCCAGCTTCCACCAAAGCAAAAACGAATCAAAAAGGCTCAGCCCAAAGCAAAGGTGACTCAGATCGATTCTGAGGATACCTTGCCAATTTCCAAACTGGCTCCGAGTGAGAAGACTACCTCTGTCCCCGCGAAGATGTCCGCTGAAACACTTCCATCCGAATCTACCAAATCCAAAAGGCCGAGGTCATCTTCTGCAATGACTTCGGGGTCTAAAAAGCCTGATGCCCCCTGGACCCCCGAAATCACTCTGGAAGATAAGCCTGTTATGGCTAGTGATAGTGCCGATGATATCAATGTCGGCGTTGTCCTCAATACTACTCTGCTTCTTCCAGGCGATCTAGAGCGAAATACCGAGTTCAGTGAGTACGAGAACTACGCTCCAATGCTTCAGCGCTCTGTTCAGGTAAGTGTTTTTGCTTGGTACTTTTTCTTTCTTTCTCTTCATTTCATACTTAGAAAATAACTTTTGTTTTGTTCACTTTCAGGCCATCCAGCATGCTCACTCCTTCTCAATATAATCTTTTGAGAACAGGGAGAAGTTGGCCGAGAAGAAGAGGGAGATCTCCAATCTTCAGAAAATTAATAAAAATTTGCAGTCAAAGATGAAGACCCTAGAAGATCAGGCTGAGGTCACTATCAAAGAAAAGGACGATGCCGAAGAAAAAGTTGGTGCTGTTGAAGCGATAAACAAAGTCCTTCAAGCCCAGCTGAAGGAGGCCGAGGAAAAAGAGGCTGAGGAAAAAGTGGCCCAGGTCCAGAAGGAGCTTCAAGACGCCTTGGCCACCAAAGAAGCCGAAATCAAAAATGCCGACGAGAAGGCGTATGCTCAGGGCATGGTCGATGTTACGGAGGCCTACGAAAAGCAAGTCAAGCAAGCATGCAATAAGGGTTTCACCCTTGGTTGGATGACCTTGCTGAAGAAACTTGATGTCCCTGAGGACTCCTCTTTTAAGAATGTCGATGCCATTCCCCTGCCATTCCCTCAAACTCCACCTCAATCTGATGACGACTCTAAATCTGAGGAGGAGATTCTGGTAAAGAAGCCCAAAGAAGCTGCTGGGGCCAAGTCTTCTTCTCAGAATGAGCAAGTCCTAGACTTGACTCAAGATGAAGAGGGTGATGAGGTTCTCACAGATGCTGCTCTTGAGAAGACATCAGTTGACGTCCCCTTTGCTGACAAGAGCCTTGACGAAACCCTTGCCCAAATTGATGCCAAGCTCGCGGTGGAAAAGGCTACCGAGGCGTCCTTTCAACAATCGTTTGAACTTCAAACTCAACCAACTGCTACTGCTGAGGAGCCTTAGTTTTATGTTTTTTTTTTTTTTCTTTCTGAAGTAATGTAAAAACTCTTTACATTGTCGACGTTCTCTTAATACAACTTTTTTTGCTTTTGAATGCTTGCATGTTTGCCTTGTATGCTTTCATACTTAGAATATTTTGCATATCTTCAATATACACTTCAATTCTTGTGCAATCTTCTCGAAGTGACACACCTCGGTTGTACAAACTGATGATTTTACCTTGGCAAATACCCAAGCATCTTTCTCGGCATAAGCTTGGTTTCACCTTGTAAATTTTTCATAAAATTTCAACAAGTGTTAGACATCATCTTGATTTAACTTCAACTTGTAAATTGTCCACAAATTTCAACAAGTATTAAACAATGATCTCGGTTTAACTTCAACTTATAAATTGTCCACAAATTTCAACAAGTGTTAGACAATGATCTCGGTTTAACTTCAACTTGTAAATTGTCCACAAATTTCAACAAGTGTTAAACAATGATTTCGGTTTAACTTCAACTTGTAAATTGTCCACAAATTTCAACAAGTGTTAAACATATTCTTCTTCTCTCTGCCCCCTAATGTGAACCTGAGTTTCACTTGGATTCTCATTATGCATATATTCTAGAGACAATGTCAAGTATCTTGAAAAGAGAACCAGCTGAATCTTTATTTATTTACTTCGGTAAATGGCAAAGGAACAAAGAAATTCTAATGATAGAAAAATTTCAAATTACAAGTGTTCTAAGGCCTTGGCAACTCTTTGCCCTCATTATCTTCAAGCCGATATGCCCCATTGCCCAGTACCGAGATGATTCTGTAGGGTCCTTCCCAATTTGGGCCAAGCTTTCCCTCTCTAGGATCCTTCTTGTTGTCGATGACTTTTCTTAAGACGAGGTCACCAATCTGAAATTCCCTTGGGTTAACCTTCTTGTTGTAAGCTCGGGCAAGCCGTTGCTGGTATGCTGCGAACTGAATTGCAGCTTTCTCCCTTCGTTCTTCTAGAAAATCTAAATCTCGGGCTAAAAATCATTAGTCCCGTTCTATGCCCCTTGGGTTTTAATCCCAGGGATGCCGACCTCCAGCGGAATGACTGCTTCTGTGCCATAAGCCATGGCAAAGGGGGATTCCCCTGTCGATCTTCTCGGCATAGTCCGATATGCCCAGAGTACATTGGGCAATTCGTCTATCCACTTTTCTTTTGCTGCCTGCAGCCTCTTCTTTATCCCATCCAAAATTACTTTGTTGGATGCTTCTGCTTGTCCATTACTTTGTGGAAAGCTTAGGGTTGAAAAGTAGTTCTTGATCTTGAACTTTGCACAGAAGTTCTTGATTAGCTTACTGTCAAATTGAGTTCCATTGTCTGCAACAATTGCTCTTGGAATCCCAAACCTAGTGATAATGTTCTTCCAAATGAAGTTTTTCACGTCCACATCTCGGATCTTGGCAAGAGGTTCAGCTTCTATCTATTTAGTGAAGTAATCTGTTGCTACTAGCAAGTACTTCCTTTGTCCAGTTGCTTAGGGCAGTTGCCTGATGAGATCCATGCCCCATTGGGCAAATGGCCAAGGACTGGATACAGGGTTCAGGTCTGCTGCTGGCTGGTGTATCAGAGGTGCAAACCTCTAGCATTGTTAATACTACTTTACATAGGCTTCTGCATCTTTCTGCATGTAAGGCCACCAATACCCCTAAGTGATGGCCCTATGGGTGAGTGATCTGCCCCCAGCGCGGCTTCCACAAATTCCTTCATGTATTTCATATAAAAAATCTTCGACTTGTAAAGGGTGTACGCACCTTAAAAGGGGTCCAATGAAGGACCTTCTATAGAGATGTCCTTCTGCTGTCAGACTGAATCTTGCCGACTTTAATTTGATCTTGTGTGCCTCCTTGCGGTCATCTGGCAGCTTTCCTTCTTTTAGGAACGCAACAATTGCGTCCATCCAGCTTGATCCCATGTCTACGCACATTGCTTCACGCTCTGTGGTTACTGGTTCAATGCTCGAGCCCGACAAGTAGTCAATCATTATTGTCCTTGCTTTTCCAGGTTGTACTGCACTAGCTAGGTTGGCCAACGCATCGGCGTAGCTGTTATCATCTCGATTTACCTGGAGTAGTCGGCAGTTCTGGAATAAGGCCGCCAACTTGATGACCTCTTTTGCATATACCGACATTCTTTCATCTCAAGCTGCATATTCTCCTGTTGCCTAATTGACTATCAGTTGTGAATCATAAAAAACTATTACCTCATCTGCTTGTACTGCTGCTGCCAGTTTTAGTCCTGCAATGAGTGCTTCGTATTCTGCTTCATTGTTTGAGGCCTTGAACCTCAAACGAATCGATTGTTCTAGTACCTGCCCATCTGGGGATTTCAATACTACTCCTACCCCCGCTTCTTGTCGGTTTGAACTCCCATCAACAAACAATCAAAAGGAGTTGCCGATGTAGATGTTGCAGGGTCTGAGTTTGTCCTCTTTCCTTTGTTCTTTTGTCTTTGGCTGGGCTTTTCCTTGCTTGTTTGGACATCGTTTATCTTGGCTCAATAGAGCCCGATGTTCGATAGATTCTGGCGTGAACTCGGCCACGAAGTCGGCCAAAACCTGGCCTTTGATTACTGTTCTGGGCCTGTACTCCAAATCATACTGGCCTAGGGCAACTGTCCATCTGGCTATTCTTCCTGTTAAGTCTCCCTGCTGCAATAGGGACTTTAATGGATATTTTGTCAATACCACAATTTTATGGGCCTAAAAGTAATGGTTCAACTTCTTTGAAGCCATTACTAAAGCCAGTGCCAATTTCTCTAAGGGTAGATACCTCGTTTCTGCGTCGGCTAGGGTTTTTCTTACATAGTAAACGGCCCTTTGCTCCCCTTTTTCTTCTCGGATTAGTACTACACTTATCGCATGTTCTGAAACTGCCAAGTACAGGAACAGCTCCTCTCCAGATTCTGGATTCAAAAGAACTGGAGCTGTGGTCAGGTACTTCTTCAGATCGGCTAATGCTTCTTCGCACTCCTCTGTCCAAAGAAAGTCCGTGGCTTTCTTTACTAAGTTGAAGAAAGGTTTGCATTTGTCTGAGCTTCTGCTTATGAACCTGTTCAGGGCTGCGGCCCTTCCAGTTAGCATCTGCACCTGTTTTGCCGACGTCGGGCTCTTCAACTCTTGGATGGCCTTGATCTGATCTGGGCTGGCCTCAATGTCCCTCCTGGTCACCAGGTATCCTAAAAACTTACCAGATCCAACTCCAAATGCACACTTCGATGCATTGAGTCGGAGCCCATATGTTTTAAGGATTTCAAAGACTGCTTTTAGATCGGTGAGATGACCCTCAGGCTCCTTGGTCTTAACGACCATGTCGTCGATGTATACTTCTACTGTTCGACCAATCAGGTGTTTGAACATTTTGGTTACCAACCTTTGGTAAGTTGCTCCTACGTTTTTCAACCCTAAAGGCATTACTCTGTAACAGTATAAGCCTTTTGGGGTGATGAACGCGGTCTTTTCTTCGTCTGGGGGGTACATGGCTATCTGGTAGTACCCCCTGTAGGCATCTAGGAAGCTCATTCTTCCATGCCCTGAAGTGGCATCTACTAGCTGGTCAATCTTGGGTAGAGGAAAGTTGTCTTTGGGATAGGCTTTGTTGAGGCTGGTAAAGTCTACGCAGACCTTCCATTTACCGTTCTTCTTCTTTACCACCACTGTATTGGATAGCCATATCAGGTAGTGAACTTTTCTAATGGCCTTGGCCTCCAAAAGTCTGTCTACTTCTTCCTCTATTGCTTCGACGTGCATCAACGTCGGTCTTCTGGCTCGTTGAATTACGGGTTTGGCCGACCTATCAATATTCAGTTTGTGGCAAGTGACCTCAGGGTCAATGCTAGGCATTTTGTAAGGTGTCCAAGCAAACACCTCAATATTTGCTCTCAAAAAAGCTACCAACTCTTTTTCCTCTTCTTCGGCTAAGCTTGAGCCGAGAAGAAAGAAGCGTTCTTCATCCCTATCCTGGACGAGGATTTTCTTCAGTGCCTCTTCGCTCTTCTCGGCTGGCTCCTTGCCGACGTCTTCTAGGACTTCCACGTCCTCATCTTCAATTTCTGCCTTTTCTGGCTCTCGTATGCTGCAGGTAGATTTCATTGCTGCCATGGAGCAATTCTTCGCCTGCAGTTGATCGCCTCTGACTTCTTCTAGCCCATGCTCTGTTGGGAATCGCAATAGTTGATGCAATGTTGAGGGAACTGCCCCCATCGCATGCAACCATGGCCTTCCCAAGATGATGTTGTAAAGGGAGGGTGTGTCGATGATGATGAATTCTGTCTTGATCTTCCTGGTGCAAGCCTGCACCTCCAAGTTTATTGCTCCCAGTGGCCATGTCGGCATTCCATTGAACCCAACCATTGGGCCATTGGATTGTTCCATATCATTCGGGTGAAGGCCGAGCACCTTGTAACATCGAACGTACATGATGTCACAAGAGTTGCCTTAGTCAATCAGAATGCGTTTCACTTGGCACTCCCCAACCTGGAGGGATACTACCAAGGCATCATTATGCGGATGCTGGATCATCTCTAGGTCGGCTTCAGTAAAGGTTATCATTGGTCCCTGGCACTCTTCTGCCCGATGTCTTTTCTCCCTTACTTGGTAGACATGTTGTAGGTGTTTTACCTTCTGGGTCTCCCCCCTGATTTCATTCTCGTTAACCTTCGAGTGAATCACATTGACTACCCAAGGTCCTCCTGCCTAAGGTTGCTATACTGGGGAAGGCGGAGCTGCTAGCGCCTGGGGCAATCTTGCCCGTTCTTCTCTTGTCCTGGTCTCATCGACAAGGTCTCTCAGATGTCCTTGTCTCACCAGGTCTTCCAAGTGTGTTTTCAGGGCTCTATAACCCTGAGTTATATGCCCATCTTTATTGTGGTAGGCACAATGCCTGCCAATATTTCTTCCCATGAACTCTCCTGGAGTCCTCTCTGGCTCTCTAAAATAGGGTTGATTCCGAATTTGTTCCAGGACTTTGTGAATTGGGATTCGGAACACAGTTGTCACTGCCTATGCAGCCATCAGATCTGCTTCTTTCTTGCTCGATCCATTGTTACCTCTACCTCGCTTCGGCAAGCCGTTTCCTTTCTCTTGCTTTGTCTCCTTATTCCCCGATGTATATTTCTCGGCTTTGGCATACTTCGCGATTCTGGCTATGAGTTCCTCCATACTTTTTGGCAATGTCTTTGCTAATGACTTCCGTAGTGGACAGTCATCTTTCAGGCCGTTCTTGAAAGATACAACTGCCACCTCTAGATTACATTCAGGTATTCAGTTGAACACCTCATAGTATCTTTTTGCATAGGCCCTCAGGCCTTCATCCTTGCTGATCTTCAAAGCCATCAATGCGTCCACCCTTAATGGCTGCAACTTGTTTGTTACGAACCTGGCAACAAACATCTCGGCCAGGCCTTCCCAAGTCTTCACGCTTCCCTTTGGTAGTTTGTGGAACCAATCTAATACAATCTCCCTGAAGGATGAGGGGAACACTTTGTAGAGCAACAGCTCGTTCCCACTATACAATGCCATTGAGTTCAAATATAATCCAACGTGGAAGTTGAGGTCTAACTTACCATCGTATATTTGGAACCTCGGCATACTGAATCTCTTTGGTGCTTCAAACCTGTCTAACTCTACCGAGAATGGTGTCCTCGGCTTATCTGGGGAGGTTACCTCGGCATCGGTGTTCTGTTGCTTCCTCTTGAGGTAATCTCTCAAGTCTTCTTTGCTCCGCCCAGGAGCTCGGCTATCTTTTGACTTCAGTCTTTTCGATATACTACTCTCGGCCTCGTGGTGAGCCTTTTTCTATCTTTCTCCATGAGTTGTGTCGAAGCATTGTGCACGCCCTTGAACATGCCGATGTTCTATGGGGTCAGCCTTTTAGGTGCGTTGTGTCCTTTGTGACTCTTCCTTCCTTGACTCTCCTCTTCCGACCTCCCTTGAAGGCCGATGAGAGTATCTTTCGCTCCTGGTGTGCTGGGGGGCTTCTGGGATTGCTTTCTGCCCTCCCTTCTGGGCATTGGCCGCTGGAATCAGCGTGTCCTGCAGCAGGTATGGTGGCTGCATGACGTTATTTTGCATCATAAAATTGACGACCGATTGCAGGTCTGCCAATTTGTTTGCCATCTCTTTCACCTCTTCGTTCCTTCGTAGGCACCTATCCTTCCATACCTGGAGGTCATCTTTGTTGTAGTTGCCACTTTGATCTAGTTTCTTTGGTGCATCGCCAGTCTGGCCGATGTCTTTCACTCCGTGATTCTAGTTACGAGTTTCTGCGTTGCATTTGTCTCCTATGATATCAAGGTCAATAGGTCTCCCACTCCCAGCAAGAGTGTCATCCCCAATCTTTTCCTTCTGTCCGTTACTGGCCACCTATTCTCCTATCTTTCCCACAGACGGCGCCAAATTATGTGAGTGATTTTCTGACCACACTGCCAACTCAGTAATCAGCTAGAGAGAACTAGTAGAATAGATGACACCTAGCTAACCTGCAACAGAAAGAGAAAATTCCGACGGTGCTTCGTCCACCCGGGGGCACTCCGACGATCAAGTCAGTATATCTCTCACAGATAATCAATAGTGCAAACTCATTATTCAGAATATAAATTGCGTACCTTAGACTCACAGGGGTGTCTCTCTTTTATAGTTAACTCAATCCTAGTCCCGATAGAAGCCTGACTTCTATGGACTCCCATTTAGTGCTTACTTTGGACTCCTCAAGAGATAAGGATAGACTTCCTAAGAACATTATCCTTATCCATCTTGAAATCTTTCCTCATTCTAGGACTCTTGTCCCTTATTTGCTTTATCTGGATTCCGATATCTTCAGAGATAACCTCGGGCACGCCGAGATCATCTCGACGCTACGACCAGGACATGTGGCACCTCAGTTGATACATCGGCGTCACCTTGCCACGTGTTGGTACTCAAAAATATATCCCCGCAATAGTTTAATTTTATTAGCATGATTTCTAATTTTCTACTATGATTTGCATGCTTCTTTATTTTATAATTTTATAATTTTATAATATAATTTGCATATCAATGGGGTTTTAAATTTTTGGGTAAACTACTAATAGATCCTAATAATTTGACTTAATTCCCATCAAGTCCTATTGAAAATAATTCTTAATAAAATTGTCGGTAAAAATAAATTTTTTGTGACAATTTTTTATATATGTCGCTAAAAATTGACAATTAGTAACTTTTTTTTGTTATGATTTTTATAAATTGTTACGAAAACTTACAATTAGTGACTTTTTTTATGACAAATTTTTCTCATAGGACCTATTAGACAATAAGTCCACTTATTAAGACCTACACGTAAGTATCCATAAATTTTTTAGTTAAAAGATAACATGTTAAATATGTTCTACTTTTCTAGTATAATATACATATTCATATTTTCTAGATTCTAGTTTAATTCACATATTTATTAGATCCTAGATTTGTTTCTAAATTTTAGTTTATATTATATGTTTTTTCCTAGAAGTATTTTTATGAGTTTATTTCTAGAATTATTTGCATGATTTTATTTCTAGAATCATTAACATGTTAATTGCTAGTATTATTTACATGTTTATTTTGTAGTAATTTCAAATAACTCATGGCTAATAAATTTTAATTTAATTTTTAGAATTATAAGTTTTTTGTAACTTGTCTAGCTTTATTTGGGAGTTATAAGTTTATTGTGTAATTTGTCTAGCTTTTTAATTCATTAGTTAATTTTGTTATTAAATAGTTTGCTAGAAGGTTTTAAAATAATTTATTGTATTTACAGTTTCTGTAGATTATTTATTTTGTATTTTCTTATGTTTTTCTACTAACTTTCTTTACAGGAATACCTATTTGAAAGGGAATGAGAAAATAGAAAACCAAATGAATAGTATTTGGAACTGTAAAACCAAAAATTTGGACTACTAACTTTCTATTGAACAGAAGTACCTAAGCGTAAAAAGGAATTTTTGGACCAATAGAATCCTATTTGGATTGGTTTATATTTCTTTTAATTGAAGCAATTTTTACTTGAGTTTTAGTTGTGGTTAATTTACCAATATATTGAAGCAAGTTCGTTTGTTTGTAATTTTTTGGAAGCATTTTATTTGCTTGTAATTGTTGTAGCAATTTTTAATTGCTTGTAATTTGGTTAGCAATTTTTAAATTGCTTGTAAGTTTTTGGAACTTAGTTTGTTTTATATCTTCTAGAAAACTTAATTCTAAATTTGTATCCCATGGATTCGATGTCAACATACTCTTGAAAGTTTTGTCTAAGGTTAACTGAGTCTTAAGTGGGACCGGTGTGACCCCTCCAGTCTTCTTGGAAACTTTTCTAACCGTGTTCGATTCTAGGTTAAGTGGTAAGACTAGTTTTGAATTAAATTTCTAACTCCAAGATTTTCTAATGTTAAGTTTAGTTTCTGGAAACACATAATAATGAAATTCTGTTGTATTTTTCAGAAATGGCAACTATGACTGATGTTGTTGCTGCTACTACTAATGTTGGTAGGGATCAGAACCCCAGGTCAACTGGCTTGCCAACCCCTACTATGACCTTTGTGGTCAACCCTGTTGCTGTGAACTCTATGGTCAACCTTGTTGCTACTCCTGCTGTTCTAGGAGAACTACTCAACCATCATGAGCGCCCAAAGAAGTTCAATAAAGTGAATTTTAAGAGGTAGTAGCAGAAGATGATGTTCTACCTGACTACTTTTAGCCTTGCGAGATTTTTAAGTGAAGATCCACCAACCATGCAAGAGAATAAGGACAAACAAAAGCTTATGGCTCTAGATGCTTGGAAACAGTCAGACTTCTTTTGCCGGAACTATGTTCTGAATGGCTTGGCAGATACATTGTTTAACGTGTTTTATGCCAAGAAGTCGGCAAATGAGCTATGGAATGTTTTGGATAAGAAGTACAAGATCGAGGATACTGGGGCAAAGAAATTTTTCGTTGGCCGATTTCTGGACTTCAAAATGGTGGACTTTAAAACCGTCATTAGCCAAGTCTAAGATTTCCAAGTTATTCAACACGAGATTCATACAAAGAGAATGTTTCTAAATGAATCATTCCAAGCAACTGCATTGATTGAGAAGTTATCTAACTGGCTAGAAAGACTTCAAGAACTACTTGAAGCACAAGTGAAATGAGATGATAGTCGAAGAGCTCGTTATTAGACTCCAAATTAAGAAGGATAATAGGAAGAAAGGGAAGAGTACCTCCACTGTGAAAGCAACCATGGTTGAGCATAGTTAGTCTTCGGAGGTGAAGTAAAAGCCACCGACAAGCAAAAGCTCGAAGCTGGGGCTAGAGGTGGTGTCTCCAAAAGGCTGGTCTATAAGGCGCAAGACCCTACTTTTAGGTTCAATGGCAAGTGCTTCAACTGTGGAAGCGATGGTGTAGCTTGCTTTTCGTGCTCCTTTCGGATACGACTAGCCCTACAATTCAGGACTCCCGTAGGTTCTGAATTTGATTTTACAAGTGCAATGTGAAATAGATAAACACAAATGAGTCCAAATCCGGCAAATCTTTTGAAAAAATCGATTTTAAATCAAAAATGTCAAAAATGGACTGTATTGCCAGGTTTCAAAGTCGCCACTTAGGAAATCCATGACTCGTGCTGAAGGTCCATATATCTGTCATCACCAAAGTGTCTCGGCTCAGGAACTTAGGTATAAAATTACATATTTTGTAATAATATTAGTACACAAAATATACTTCATTTATAAATTATAAATTGTCATAATTTTATCAAAAGATTACATAATATTTATTAAAAAAAATACATAATATGTATAAAAAAAAATGTAATAAGGAAAGAAATGTTATTGTTTCTATGATAAAATTGAGAGATTGAAGGTGAGAGAATATGTGAATTCCATATATACCTAATCTTAATCCTACACTTATTTTACATATTTTAAAATTTTAAATAACTTTAATACTGATATGAATATTAAATAAAACAAAATAAGAAAAACGATAAAATCATAAATATTGTGATGTTAGAGTTAGGTTTTTTGAAGTTATTTTTCTTTGATCTTACAATATAACTATTATTAATAATCAAATCATACATAACTCAACAATTTTCATTTTGTCAACCTTCATTCATGATTCTAACCACCAAGTACTAATCATTACTTGTCCATACGCGAACATTTAAAATTCTAAGTTGGGAACAAATACCAATCAAGAATGACATTTGAGTCTTCTTAAAACCCCACAAAAAAATTCATGCACTCAGATATTCTTTTAACATTAACAAAAATACTTAAAACATTTAATTTATGATTTTTAAAATTCATTTCTAATGATATATTTGATAAATATTAAATTTTGATTTGTTAAATATTACATCATGTAAAGTCTATCTTCAATGCCACATTATTAAGAATCATTTATAAGTGTTAAATTAGAGAGAGAGATATAGCATAGTTAATTAATATGAAGTAAAATAAACAAAGAAAAGAATAAAAGTGTTCCAGAAGCCGATGACATGGCATTTTTTTTTTCAAATAATTTTATTATTTGATATTTTTACACTTTTATAATAAAAACAATGTATGATGCCAACATTTCGGTGCGTGATATTATCGTTTTGTTATTTAAATAGCTTTTTTTTTAGGCCTAGATTAAAATTTTCGTTTGATCCATGACATTATCAATATTGTTCAAATTGTGAAAATAAAATGATAATAAATAATGCCATCACCTAACTAACTCCCTCTCTCACAAACAAACATATTTCTTGTGAATAATATCAATTCCAAAAGACTAGGTAGTAGATGTATCTAAAAATAAAAGAAAGACTAGCATAGTCATATGTGTTCACGTGGGATTGTATTGCATATGTTTGCATTCTCAAAGAATAATGAGAAAGGGTCTTCTTCTGCTTATATGCTTAAATTCCCTTAATTTGGCATAGTATACTTGGTCATGTAAATTTTGACTCTTTGCATAGATTAATCAAGTTAAATCACATATCATCTTTCAAGATTAATCCAAATTACAAGTGTGAAACTTGTGTAGAAGCAAACTTAACAAGGACTTCATTTCATTGTGTTGAAAGAAGTACCTAGCCTTTGGATTTAGTGCACAGTAATGTGTGTAACTTGAAAGTCGTACAATCACATGGTGGAAACAAGTACTTCATCATGTTTGTCGATGATTGTACTAAATATTATTATTTGTATTTGCTTAAAAGCAAAGATGGAGCAATTAATAAATTTATTCTTTTTAAGAATGAAGTTGAGAATCAATTAAACCGAAAGATCAAGGCTTTAAGAAATGATCGTGGTGGAGAATATGAATCATTGTTTATTGAAATTTGTGCTCAATCAGGAATTATCCACCAAACTACGGCGCCCTATTCCCCTCAGTCAAATAGTTTTGCTAGGCGAAAACATAAGACACTAAAATGATGAATGTAATGTTGATAAGTTCTAGGTTGCCACAAAACTTGTGAGGGGAAGCAATTCTCTTCATAAATTACATTCTTAATAGATTACCTTGAAAGAAAGTTGACAAGACTCCGTATAAATTATGGAAAGGTTGTAAGTCTTCCTATAATTTCCTACAAATGTGGGGGTGTTTTACAAAAGTAATGGTACCTACACCCAAGCGAGTTAGCATAGGTCCAAAAACCATGGATTGTATATTCATTGGTTATGCACAGAATAATAGTATATATAGTTTTCTTATGCACAAGTCTGATATTTCAAATATACACAAGAATACCATTATGGAGTCAAGGAATGTGTCCTTCATTGAGGATGTGTTTTCTTGTCGAAACCAAGGACATGATCAAAGTTCTAAGAAGGAACTTGAAAATGATCCTAGTGATAGTGATCAAGATGAGGAAGTAGATGAACCAAAAAGGAGTAAAAGGGCTAGGACTTCGAAGTCCTTTGGTCTAGACTTCTTGACTTATATGTTAGAGGGAAAACCTCGAACTTTCCATGAAGTCATGACTTCACCTGAAAGTCTTTTATGGAAAGAAGCAATTAAGAGTGAGATTAACACCATCTTACAAAACCATACCTGGGAGTTGGTTGATCTATCCCCAGGCAGTAAGGCCATGGGGAGTAAGTGGATCTTTAGGAGGAAGATGAAGGCTGATGGATCAATTGATAAGTATAAAGAAGGCTAGTTATCAAATGATATAAGCAGCGAGAAACCTTGGATTACTTTGATACGTATTCACTTGTAATAAGGATTGCGTTCTGTAGACGTCCCCGAACGCATCCCAGGCAAGGAGTGCGAGTCCCCTCCTCCTGATTCTGGTTCGATATCGGGTCTACTACAGTTCAAGGACTCAAATGTCACGGTTCTTAATCTTGAACCAAAGAGTCCAAATCCGGCAAATCGATTTTGAAAACAGATTTTTGAAAGAAGTGCCAAACATGGACTGCTTTGCCAGATACAGAGTCGCCACCTAAATGTTTTTTAATGGGAAATTTAGAAAACCCTGACTCGGTGCCAAAGGCCACGTGTCCGTCATCACCAAAGTTGCCTTGGCTCGGGAACTTGGGTACGATTGGGGAAGGTCACTTCGTGAGCACCCCCGCTCGCCCGATCAAAGACCGGCCTCTACTAATAATGATATCTGTTTTTGAAAACATTGTGCGTTCTTATTCCGGTTATTAGCCTAGGTTACTATGTGATGCGCACAGCATACAAGTATAGACTGAGCCGCCTGAATTGGAACGAAACACTTCATATTTGTTTTTGAAAATGGTTTGATGGTGCTACCCGCAGGTAGGCTAAGACGTGGATTTGCCACCCTCGGGTGGGCTTAGAAAAACGTGATTTTACCACTATCTAGTGGGCTTAAAACAAACATTTGATGAATTGTCCAATCCAAGTAACCCAACCTCCATCCACAGGCATTCAAGGCAGTTATATCACATAAGCACGTAGCCTCATGGTAAGCATGCTATTCATGGCAGTCACTCACATGCATGCAAGGATGCTAAAGCATAAAACTCACCGAGTACTCCAAGCCAAAACAGAAGCTCATTAGAAATTATGCATGATCCTAAATATACAGCAATGCCTAGTGCAACACATGCAAAGATGCAACCATAGCAGGCTCGGCTATTCTAAACATGGCATATGGAATGCTACAACTAACACGTATTCAATTTGGAATTGAAATACCAATGCAGTTTGTATGATGCGCCGAGCCCGGTGCGTGCAAAACAGATGAATGATGCAAACATGCTGTCATACTGTATGCTAATTGAAATATGCCCTATATCTAACCATCATAAGCAGGTAAATAAAAGGGAAGAAATACGTGGGGTTGGAAGACATACATCACACTCACCCACACTTATTACAATTATGCCCTCGCGCAGAGGGTCCATATAAATAATACAGTCCCAAATGAAAGAATAATACAGTCCCAATAATACAGTCCAAATAATGTACAAATTCCCAATTAATTTATAAATTAACTAAGAAAATAATAAAACTGGCATGCAAGCCAGGAACTGCCTTGATTCTGCTCCGGATGATGGAATGATGCATGTTTGGGCTGCTTTGCGCGGAAATCCATTGGAATGCCCCAATAGCCTCTGTTTTGCAATGATTCTTGAAAAGCGTGCCAAGCCTCGGAAGACCGCTGATTCTTGATATGCTGCAACAGAGAGCAAGAAAGGGGCATAGCAATGTATTTTCACAAATGTATGCATGCCTCGATCCTCGTGCCACCAATAACGCATCTCAATGCATGATGGCTGAGGAGCCGAATTGCACAACTCAATATAGAATGAATGCACATGAAACTACAACAAAACCTAACTCCATCATGGATACTCCAGAGTGTCGGTGACTTGGGAATTGAGACCCGCTCCATCACTCGGAGTACAGAACGCACCTCGTTTCCCGTGCCCGGGCTAACTCCTATCCCAAACACGATGCAATGTGCATGACATGCATGAAATGCAACTAACATACAATCCTAACATACACAATGCTATGGAATGGCATACACGCTAAACGAGGTAATACATAACCAAGCATACACAATGCTATGGATGAAATGGCATACGCAATGCAGCAATGGGCTTACACCAACATGAGAGAGCCTCAGCCACACTCACACAAGAGGCCATTAGATGAAAACAAAACAACTCGAAATGCTGTGCATGCGTACACGCAAACCGAGGACGAACCCTCAGGCACCGAAATGCCACTCTAATGAGACATGGCAAAGACATGGAATATGGTATGCAAACATGCAAAAATCAGTGGCAAAATGAGGGGCAAAACAGCCCCGAAACAAGGCGAAATGGCACCCAATGCATGGAATCTCTCCCGAAATGCAAAACTAGGCACATGGAATGGCCTACAGCTATGCTAAACATGCATAATTTGGGCATGAAATGAAAAATCAGAAGCAAGGAAGCCCCAAAATAAGCATTTTTACAGTACAAAACATGGCCAAACAGTAAGCGCAAGTAGGGCTAAAATGGCATACAAAAATGGCTCTGCAAGGGAGGCAATGAAGCAAGTGGTAGATTCAAAGCCCAAACAAAAAAATACCCTTCTACAACACTGAAGAGGGACCAAAAATATGAACATTTACAGTAGATGACAAGCCCCAAATCAGTATACAAACATGCTCAAAATGCAATGCAAGATATAGGCCAACAAAGGGGTATAACATGAAGTATACAAAAAATTCCTCAAAAAGCAAAAGACCCTTAATAAAACATGCCAAGAAGGTCAAAATATGGCCACTTTCAGTTCTGATCATGGCCTAAAAACAGAAGCAAGGTGAGCTAACAAAGCATGCAAAAATAGGGACCAAAGAGGGGTGATGAAGCAAGTGATACATGGAGGTCCCAAAAAAGGTTGAGCCCTTATTCAATGTTGAAGAGGGGCTCAAAATATGCCTAACTACAGTTTACATCATGCTCAAAAACAGATTACACACATGCTAAAAATACCATGCAAAACAATGGCATACAAGAGGGTATTGAAACAAGTGCACAATGGGGGGCTCAAACAGGGTTGAGCCCTTAAACAAACATGAAGAATGACTCAAAAAAATGACCCTTTCAGTTGGGGTCGGAGCCCAAAACAGTAAGCAAGATGGCTAAAAAAATGAGGCAAAATAGAGCTAGAAATGAGGAAAAATGGACTTACCCTTGTAGACCAACCCTTTTGTTGCTTCTTGGACCAAATTGCAGCTCCCTTGGCCTCTAAAAAACTCCTTCAAGCTGCTGAGATGGAGTAGTGGTGGTGGTGCTTGGTGGTGATGAAGAAATGAGGTGGAACTTGGGATTTTTGAAGAAAATGAGAGAGATGGAGGGAGATATGATGCAAGAGCTCAAAGAGGATTTTTCCAACCCTTGAGAGAGAGCTGGGAGGCCAGCTATATGGACAAGAATGGGGGAGAAATGGAGGGAAAAAAGTGGAGGGAATTGGCATCAATTTTCCCTCCAAAAAGAGTTCCCTCCGGATGCAGTTTTTGGAGGGAAAACAATGCACAGTTGTAATGTACTCCCTGTAAGGAAGCTGGCCGGCCAATTAGAAAAGCTGCGGGTGGCCGGCCGGCCACCCCCTATGGCCGGCCGACCAAGGGGCAAAATGGTCCAAAGGAATTTCTGGCCGGCCACCACAAAAAGGTGTCCTCCCATGTGTTCTCAACAAAACCTTGTGGTTGGAAATTGGCAACTGTAAGACAGGAGAGACAACAAGCCACTTTTAGGAGGGGTACAAAAGGTCCAAGTTGAATTACTGGCCGGCCATAAACTTTTAGGGTCCTCCCATGTATGTACAACACAAATATGTGGTTTGGGGTTGAAGATAGTGGCCCTAGGGTGGTCAACATTGGCTCGGAAGTGAGAAAAACGGGCATTGGAGGGTGCCGGAGGAATATAACTGGTTGCTGAGAAAATTACTAGCCTCCCGCCCTTCTGTGACCTTCCTAGTGATAAAATAGAGGTACCTGCCAAAAATGAACGAAAACCGATGCAAAACGAATGTTCGGGGGCCAAAACACGCAATTCGGGGTCCCGAAAACAGGCTGTTAAGCACCGAAAGTGGCATTCAACCACGAAATGGGTCTCTCAGGCCTCAGTGTCCCTCAAAAGGGAGTAAATGAGACGCATGCCAAAAACCGGAGCAGTCGGAGATGGTTAGGTAGTCCCGAACCGAGGCACACGGCCTGACGGCTCCGAAAACCGGGAACCGGGCTCCGAAATGGGCAAAATGGCCTACGGCCACGAAATGTAGCCCACGGCCACTGAGAGATGGTCTACGGGACCTCTCCCTCCCCTCAGGAAAAGAAACAGAGAAAACCGAGTCTGGTTCGCAAACCGAGGCAAGGTACAGAAGAGGGTTCGAAAGTCCGGAGGCAGGGCTCACGGCCGCAACTCTGAGACTTCTGAACGAGCACAATATGCAACATCACCGAGCGCTGAATCGGTGACGTCTGAGTCTTAAGGTCGGTCAAAAATAGGGTGTCGACACGTTCATTTGCATAGCGATTGCGATAGCCACTTTATGTGGTCTGGAGATACATCAAATAAATGTAAAGACAGCTTTCTTAAAAGGAAATTTAGATGAAGAAATCTATATGGAGCAACCGAGGGGGTTTTCAGCTCCAAAGCAAAATAAGAAAGTCTGTAAGCTTGTGAAGTCATTATATGGTTTGAAACAAACTCCTAAGCAATGGCATGAGAAGTTTGACAACACTATGTCGTCAAATGGGTTTATAATCAATGAGTGTGACAAATGCGTATATGTTAAAGACACCGACAGAGGTTATGTCATTTTGTGTCTATACGCTGATGACATCCTCATTGTTGGTAGTAATGATGAGATGATTAGAACTACCAAGAGCTTGTTAAACTCTAAGTTTAACATAAAAGATATGGGCTTTGCAGATGTAATTCTAGATATTAAGATTACCAGAACATCCAGTGGCATTGTACTTTCTCAATCTCATTATGTTGAGAAGATACTTAAGAAATTTGGTAAATCAGATACGAGTATGTCAAGGACACTGGTAGATTTGAGTTTACACTTGACCAAGAATAATGATGAGAGTGTCTCTCAACTAAAATATTTTCAAGTCGTTGGGAGTTTGATGTTTCTGATGAGTTATACAATACCAAATATAGCCTACTCTGTTAGCAGGCTTAGTAGATACACGAGTAATCCTAATGCTACTTATTAAAAGGGCATTATGCGAGTGTTAGGATATCTACGTTACACCCAGGATTATGGGCTGCATTATACCAGATACCTAGCAATAATAGAAGGGTATAGTGATGCTAATTGGATATCTAATATAAAGGACTCCAAATCCACTAATGGTTATGTGTTTACTCTCAGATGGGCAGTCGTGTTTTGGAAATCTTCTAAGCAAAAAATCGTAAGTGATTCGTGATTAGATCAAGATTAAAATATTCCAAATCTCAATTATTCAAAACACGCAATCTAAATCATCAAGCACTTACAAAAGTGATTTAGATTGTTGTTTTTCTGAATAAACAATAAATCGACACAAACGATTTTTACGTAGAAAAAACCACAATTGAAAAACCTTCAATTGTAATAAAAAACCACGAGCGAAACGCCACTAATCAATCCACTACTGAAGAAAGAAAGATTACAAAGATAATACACAAATTACCCAACTCAGTCAATTGTCTTCACACCTTCTGTAACTCTTTTGCCAAGCCTTCGTCTCGGAACTGATTAATCTGAAGTTGAATACACAACTTCACTTGTCGAATCAACAACTACGTAAGAATCAAATGCCTTTGAAACTTTACGTTTGAATCTTCGGAATCCACCGAAGAATAACACTCTTGTATGTATTCAATCAACCTCCTTGATCTGTGCTTCTCAATTCATGAGTTTAAAACTCATTCAATGTTATCAAGGAAAAACCACAAAAAACTCTCCAGAAGAAAACCTTAGAAAACCTGAAAGTAGATCTGGAAAAGTAATCCTAGTTTTTGGAGAAAACTAACTATTTATAGAAATCCGGAATTTTAAAGCTCGCTCGAGCAAAGCTTTTCTCACTCGAGCGAGAACCTTAACTTGCGTGATTTCCATAAGTGCCTTCGCTCGAGCCACGAAACCTTCGCTCGAGCGAACAATGAAAACTTTCAGGTTTTATGCAGACGCAGTCTTCGCTCGAGCGCACATTCATCTCTTTTAGGTTTTTGCCAGACGCAGTCCTTCGCTCGAGCGAGGAACTCCTTCGCTTAAGTGAGGAAGACAAAACAATAAGGAAATTGTACAACTCAATTAACAAAGTTGTTCGCGGGATTGACAAGAACAAGGGACCTAACAGTGTATATCGAAATCAATGATGGAATCTGAGTTTATTGCTCTGGATAAAGCAACTGAAGAAGTTGAATGGCTTTGCCAATTCGTTGAAGATATTCCATGTTAGTCAAAATTTGTGCCAGCTATCTGTATTTATTGTGATAGCTAATCGGCGATTGAATTAGCACAGAGTAATATGTATAATGGAAAGTCTAGACATACATGTCGTAGATATAATTCCATACGACAACTACTCGCTAATGGAGCTGTCTCTCTAGACTAGGTAAAGTCTAAGGACAATATTGTGGATCCGTTAACCAAAGGGTTAACTCAAGAATTAGTATAAACATCCTCAAGAGGAATAGGGTTAAGGCCTTTAGTAACTGTTACCAGAATGGAAAACCTAACTTAGCTGACTGGATCTTCCAAGATCTAGGTTCAAAAGGACAACCTAATTGTGTGTAACAGGTGAGTCACTGTAAAGATAAATTATCTTGTTCATTCCTTTATATAGTAATACCTTGTAGGGGTAAAGGTTAAGCTAATGCTTTTAATGACCTAAATGATATGAATAATCAATCGTGGTATAATGAGATACCTTATATAGGTCATCTATGTGGGTGCGAAGCGGGGTTACTTCTTTAAGAATTTGTAAGGTTAAATTCTATAAAAACACTCACTAAACCAGGCTAGTGTTCCAGAGCCATACCGGACACACTAGTGAGAACAAGAACAATGGTTAAACTAACTCCTGTGTGAGGTCTATTGTCTCAATTTACACAAACAGCAAAACAGTTCAAGACATCACGTTAATTGGTCAGCCAGTAAATTTGATAGACTTTCACTATGAAAGGTTCAAGGCCAACATTTACCTTTTCTGATGCAAGGTTATTCTGTGTGCTCTCTCTCTCCAAGTGTTTGTTGTTAAACATTGTTCATTTTCTTTATTCAGTCAATTTTTATTCATGTGAAGGATTGTTGGAAAAAAATGGTTTTATGGTGACTTTAATGTGAAATTAAAGTAGATTCCAACCTCCAGTTGATGTAGGATCAAATGGGCTTGGATTCTTCGTAACAAGATTTTTACACCACAAAAAGAATGACAAAAAAGCATTAAGAATTGAATGAGAAATTGTCTCATAAAGTTAGCCTCATGAATGAGGTATTGAGAATAGTATATAACTACCTGTCCTATATTGATTATAGCAGAAAGCATTGATGGGTATTTAACTTCAAGATTTTGATAAGGGCATGAGCCCTTTGGGGCATCTAAATTTTTCCAAAGGAATGGAGTTTTAGATGCTTTAAGGATGGGCTTAGGCCAAAATTATGGTCCAAGTTGGTTATGCAAAAATTGCCACACGCACGTGCAACACCAGTCTGGACCGGATGGAGTCCGGGTCCGGATTTGGGTCCGAGTCCGTAGCCCGTGGTCCTGTAACATGCCCAGGGGATACCCACCCGCGTTAACAGTTTGGACTGTTGATTTCTTCAATCTAATCTTACAAGTGCAATGTGAAACATATATGAGAGTTCAAATTTGGCAACTTTTATAGAAAATTCATTTTATTACAAATTCTTTGCCAAGAATGGATTACATCACCAGATCTTAGAGTCGCCTACCTAATATTCTGGAAAAATTAGGAAATCCATGACTCATGCCAAGGCCACTGTTCAGTTGTAACTAAGAATGCTTGGCTCAGAATCATAGGTATGAAAAGAGAATGTCATTAATTGAGCACTCCCACTTACCTCAATCTAACGATCGGCCTCTTCTAAGCCATGATATAATTTTTATTAACTTTATATGTTCATATTCTAATTATTTTGTAAATCCTAAAAGTTACTATGTGAAGCAAACAAATATAGACTATATCGTTCATTTTGGAACAATTTGATTTCATTATTTCGAAAAAAATTTAGATAGTGTAATTGTGAAAATCAATTTTATTTCAAATTAAGTAACACATCCTTCACCCACAGGTATGCATAGAGTTATATCAAATAAGTAACTAGCCATATGGTAGGATACTACATATATTAGGAAAAAATACACAAAGGGGATGCTAAAGCATAAAAACTTACATATTTACTGATGTCTGCAAATAATTACAAAACAAAGTTAGTAAAAACATGCATGATTCTATATACAAGATCCTAATGCAATTCACTCATGAAATACAACTACAAATCTGACTTCTAATATATGACATGTGAATCATCTCAAAACATGAGGTAGCGCACAAAATCATATAATAATCAATTAAACCGACATATGCAAATTTAGTCGGATCTGAAGGCATAAGACATGGATGCAAGGCATGGATATGATGACAAGCAAAATAACATGCATATTTACAGAATATGGAAAACAAATAAAAGAACAAGATAGAAAGAAGTGGGAATGAAGAATTATTATAACAGTTTGAATATTACAAATCCTAATGGAGGGAGAGGAAAAATATTACAATAAAATATATCCTCACAAACACTCTCTAATTAAAAGAAAAACAAAACAAACAAACAGACAAAAAAACTTCAGAGGGCCTCAGAGACTGTTATATTCGACATCCATAAGACTACTGGATTCTATTTAAGAGAAAGTGGTTGGACAGCCAAAAGATGAGCTGGTCGACCGACCAATCAGGCGAGGCCAAATGCTCTGTTTTGTTGCAAAAACCAAAAAAACAAACCGAAAATATGCAAGTGGCTCAACCAACCACTGCCAGTTAGCTTACAACAGGTTTATAACATGAAATTAAAGCAAGAAAAAGCAAAATAAGAAAGAAAATGCAAGAAAGTAAAGAAAATAAAAAGTGTGCAAAATTCACATTCTAATGAAGGATTTGATTTTTAAACTTCTTTTTAATCACCCTCGAGTTTAGGAAATGTGTTCTCAATTCTCAGTTTGAAAATTTGAAGTTCTAGTACGGAATGGTGTTTTTGGGAGGTTTAATAGTGTATGTGTTTGGGTGGGTGCACCGGGGGGGGGGGAGGAGGGAGGGAGTTATTTCAACTCCCTGTTTTTTTCTATTTCAACAACAGTCACTCACTTTTGATCAAAGCTTAAGAATTTGGTTATAACAGAATTTTGGGGATGGTTTTGGTAATAGAAGATGAGATATATCAGTGTATATCTAAAGGATAGAAGTTTTGGTTTCAAAGTTAAAGCTTCTCTATTTTTTTCTCTCTATCTTTCTTCTGTTAATTGATTCTCTGTCTTTAATTCATTCATCCATCCATTCTAATCCTCTCTATCTTTCCATATAAATAATGAATGGAATGTAAAGTCAAGGAGGTAAGAGACAAGGATGATGGAGTGATAAGGATGGTTGCCTTGGATGCTCCTTCTAGGGTAGATAACAATCTCCCTTTTGACAATGAAGGCCAAAGGAAGATAACAATGAATTTAACTGATCGGCCAATTTCTTGGCTGGCTAGCCAATTTTGTGGTTGGCTGGCCAAAACATTAGCTGGCCGGCCAATTAATTAGCCGGCTGACACTATTCACCAGGCACTATTTGGCTGCCATTGAATTTTTTCTTTTCTTTTTCTTAGGAAAAATAAGGGTTTTCGGTAGAATTTTTGCAACTATGCATAAAAGGAATATTTTAAAGGGAAATTTGGCTATAAACCCCCTTTACCTTCCTTTCATTGTTAAAAGGACTAAAACAAAATTATACTTTCTAAACCTCCTTATAATTATAAAGTCTTGCATAAATGACAAATTTTATTATTTAAATATTTTATTAGACTATTATACCCTCAACTAAATTTTCCCACCTTCTTCACCCACTCTCTTCCCATCTTCTCTGTCTCTCTCCTCTCTCTCCCCCTTCTCTAACTCCTTCAAGCTTCAAATCTGGAAGCTCAGCTACCGCCTCCAGAACTCCTATGTCGACCTTGCCAACATCGCCGGCGTCTGATCCTCTTCCTTTGCTCCCTCCGGTGAACACGCCAAGCTCCGCCACGTCTCCGTTGATTTGCTCTTCCTATGTATATGTGTATGTATGTATTTATATATATGTGTGTGCATGTATGTATGTATGTATGTATGTATATATGACTCATACATACATGTGTATATATATCAGTAAGTGAGTGTATGTATGTATATTACATGATATTTTTTTTAAACACAGATATGAGTTTTGAATATATATATATATATATATATATATATATTTTGTGTGTATGAGTGTTGTTGAACACATGTATTCTTTAAAATCAAAAAATAGAGAGATATTTGGATGTGTTCTCCGAAATGGCCACTTCAATCAGATTATGATTATGTTGATATTTGGATTTTTTGTTTAGTTTTTGATCTGCGTGTTTTGTGGTTATATATCCTTGTAATATAGATTTGTGTTTTTACTAGTTTTTAAATTGATCTGTTCATACTCAACTTGTTCAATGGATGATCGATCTATTAAAATGGATGATCTATTCAATTTCTCTCTCTCTCTTTCTCTCTCTCTGATAAGAATCTCTCTAATAAGAATTCCACACAGAAATTTTACTAATCAGAGTAAAGTTTACTCTAAATCAAAGTAAAATTTTACTTTGGTTAAAAAATGTTGATTTGCTTAAAAATATAAAATTTTATTTTGAATCATGGTAAACTTTACTCTAAGTCAGAATAAAATTTTACTTTGAATCAGAGTAAAGTTTACTATGATTCAAAGTAAAACTTTACTCTGAATTTTTACTTTGGTTAAAAAACATGTTGATTTTCTCAGCAACCAAATTGTATTTGGTTTTCTTGTTATGTTTCTATGATTTTCTCAGCAACCAAACACACAAGGTTATTAATACATGACACTTAGTGTGATTCAAAGTGAATACTCTCCTTAGATCATAGTAAAATTGTACTTTTAGAGTAAAATTTTACTCTAAATCAGAGTAAACTTTATTATGATTCAAAGTAAAATTTTACTCTGGTTAAACCATATTGATTTGCTTAACGATATAAAATTTTACTTTGAATTATAATAAATTTTACTCTGATTCAGAGTAAAATTGTACGAGTAAAATTGTACTTTCAGAATAAAATTTTACTCTAAATCATAGTAAAATTTTACTTTCTCTCTTAATCAAAGTAAAGTTTTACTCTGAATTAGAGTAAAATTTTACTCTGGTTAAAAACATGTTGAATTGCTTAACAATATAAAATTTTACTTTGAATCAGAGTAAAGTTTAATATGATTTAAAGTAAAATTTTACTCTAAAAAACGCTGTGAATATGGCTTAATAGGAGAGCTAATAGATATGAGGATAATATAGTAAAAGATGGGTTAATAGGAGAGCTAATAGATATGAGGATAATATAGTAGAAGATGGGTTAATACGAGAGCTAATAGATATGAGGATAATATAGTAAAAGAAACAAGTTTTAAAATATTAGAGGGTTTTGAAAGTACTTATATAATTCTTGTCCTTTTGAAAGACAAATTAGACAGTGAGGGGTCTATTATCAAATCTCCCTATTTTAAAAGAGAGTTTTGAATAGGTCTAAAACACTTGGCCAAAATAGACTTAAGAGTTGGGAATGAAGCACAAATTCTATCTTTCTTAGTGAGAATTATGAGAGAAGCACATTTTGAATTTTATCATCAGATAATCAAAAGAAAGCACCTAAGTTTTAGAGCCGGTCAAAATTAGGTGGCTACAGGTCCGTAGTCTATGGGTCATGGGTCGTGGTTCTTAGAACTTGAGTTTGGGCTTGGGCTTGGGCTTGGGCTTAGACTTGAGGCTTAAGGCTTCCTGAAATGGGTTAGGTTTAGGCTGGGCCGAATTGGTGGTCCACCAATCCAATCTTTTTGGGTTAGGTCTGTTATAAAGTGTATAACTCACACACTTATTCCCATCAGTTTTGTGTATTACTCCATCAGTTTTGCTAGAGTAATTGGCTGCATTTGTTGCTAGCCTTCATGGCTGGGAGGCTCATCATCTTTCTCCCATTGTGTATAAAAGAAGGTCATCTTCCTTAGTTTCTACACAGAAATTTTTGCTCTCATATTATAGTCAGTCTACTCCTATACTATTATTATTCCTGTGTGAGAGAGTGTTATTGTTGTCAGTTTGCCGGAGCTAACAGAAGGTGCTTCTGAGTTAGCAAGTCTACACCATCGTATCTTGAGAGATAGATGCCGACATACCTCCAGCACTTGTGGTGAGACAGCGAATCTGTTTTAAGGAGACTGTGGTATCACACAGGCTTCAGTTTGCTTTCTTTTTCTTATTTTTGTTATATGTATTTCTGCTCATTGAGTTGTATGATTTAGTCCCATGATTTCTTATCTGTAAATCAATTAATTAAATATGAATCTGTTTATTTATCTTGTTTAAATTACACAATTTGTACAACATGATCGCCCCCCCATCCACTCTCTCCTAGATCCATTATTAAGTTTGCACAAACATGATACAAAGAAATGACTAAATTAATACACTACGATTCTATTTGTTTTTCTCTATTACCCATGAGATTGGATTATTAATCCCTTAGATCCCACAAAAAAATATGTTTGTTTGGAGAAATAATCATGAAATTATGAATACCCTTTACCAATCCCATATCATATGGGAGGTGATATTCAAATCCAATCCCATGAGATTATTGGTGAATTAGCTGCTTTTCTTATCATTTTACAAAATAACAAAATTATATTTTACATAATGAGAATTTTAACGTAATTTTATATATTTAATTTCAATTAACTAATACTACACCATAGACTTTCCATACAAACTAACATATCTTACATATCTAACTTAATACTATCATATCAAACTTATTTTGGCAAACAAATGGACCTAAAATCATTTGTGACCATACCCTACACCACGATAAAAGTGGTCACCATCAAATATTTCTTTGTGAGTAATTTCTGCAACTCCACCATTTGTCCCTGACATTTGAAAGAGATTGAAAATTTTAGGCTCTGTTTGGTTGTGTTTTTGAATCAATTTTCTACCCCTGTTTTCCACTATGATGTTTGGTAAGGCTTCTGAAATCAGTTTTCAAATGCTCTGCAGAGACCACTGTCCACATCTGCCGTTGTTGGTGCAATTGTTGACTTCCGGCCGGATGTTCATGGGGACATCCACTTGGATGTCCTCAACTGTACAGGGAATTTCGTTTGGTTTTTTTTTTTTTTTTTTTTTTTTTTTACAATTGACTTATATAATAAAAAAATTTATTTTCTGAAAATTTTTAAATTTTTTATGTGCTTTAAAATAATTTTAAATTGTATGTTTAGTTATGAGTTGTAAATTTTTGTATCACATATCAAATGTCACATCAACAATTCCCCACTTAAATCAAACATCTTTTCCAAAACTATTTTCAAAACTCTTTACCAAACAAATTTTCTACACTCAAATCATAATTCTACAACACACAAACTCAAAATACAACTCATACTCTCAAATCACATTTCCAAAACTCTACCAAACGCTACCTTAGGCTCCATTTCGTTTAGTTTTGGAATTCATTTCGAAAGATAAGTTTCTGAAAGAGTTTTGAAAATTTAAAATTTGTTTGATTATGAATTTTGAAACTAATAATTTTAAGTCCTATTGAAAGTTAGTTAGATTTAATTCTCATTAAATCCTATTGAAAGTGTAACAACCCAGATTTTTAATTATGCTATAGAATTTATACTAATATTATTTAATCTCAGTTAAGAAAATATATGATTTATTATTATGGGTAATTTTGTAAAATAATATAATTATTAAAAGTTTAGGGATCAAAATATAAATAATAATATAGATAATATTAATAATAATTTATTTTATGTTAATATATGATAAAATGTAATTTAATTAGAAATTAAATTAGTTATATAATTATATTAAAATATTGGGTCAAAAGGTAATTATCTTAAATATCTATTAAGGATAAGAACAAATCTATATTATTAATTATCGAATCTGTGTAATAATTGGGCCCAGTCACGTGTTGGGCGCCTGTGGCGTCCTCCTCCCTATTTAAGGGAGGAGTTGATCAGCCTGCGTAAGGAAATGAAAGAAAAGAAAAGAGAAAGAAAGAAGAAAAGAAAGAGAGAAAAGAAAGGAAAGAATAATAGAAATTAAAAGGGTCTTTGATAGTGGAAAAGAAGAGTAAAGTATTGAAGTTAAGGTGAGTTATATTATACCTTGAGTCACCAAAATGTATTTTACGTATGTTTTAACTTACCAAAATCTGTTTTATATAAGTTATGTTTTTATTAAAAATTATGTTTTATAAAGGTTTCAGCTATGTGGTTTTATTTCTGAACCCTATTTGCTTAAAAGAAAACCCATGGATATGTTTGTTTATATTTTAAAGAATATTTGATTATAACCTTATAAGTAATTATGTTTTGTAACTACCACCACGGGAGTCCCATGCCTTGGGGGACTTAAATAACCATTGGCCTCTGTTTGACCACTTTGCGGTCCTCTGTTTGTCATGGATCCATTGACCTCTGTTTTGTGCGGACCAAAGTGCTATGTGGAGTTAAGTGCTATACTATTGTGGGAGCCACCTCTAGAATCCGTACGAGCCACCTCTTGAATCCGTACCTTTGTTTTGTGCGGACCAAAGTGCTGTGCAAAACTAAGTGCTACACTATTGTGGGAGCCACCTCTAGAATCCGTACGAGCCACTTCTTGAATCCGTACCTCTGTTCTGATTGTCACTTCTGTGACCTCTGTTCTGTTCTGTTCTGTACCATGGTTGTGATTACATAACTTCTGTATTTCAGTTCTGCTACTTAAATGATTTAGTTACCAATAAAAGGTTATTTATTCTGACAAAGCATAATCTCAGTTTTATTACTTAAAGGATTATTTCTGAAATGATTTCTGCTATTCAAATGATTTGTTTATATAAATGTTTTGGCCTAACTAACGATCCATGGTTATTTCGTGTCTCTTATACTCTTGGTATAATATTTCTTACTCTGCTATGTGCTTATAGTTGTTTACCAATTTTCAGGAAATAGCTTTTGGAAAGTCTTAGATGCGGGGCTACGGAATAGACACACACGACATTTTTATGACATTTTTCTATGTAAATAACGACATTTTTGGTCAATACATTTTGTAATAAAATAGAAGCTCCGATAATTATTTTGGTACCCTTATTTAAATATTTCTTCCGCTCACGTTTATTAATTTGTTTAGAATTGGCCGGAGGTAACCTTAGTTACTGGCCATCACGATGCTTAACCCTTGGGTACGGGGAGCGGATCGTGACAAGTGGTATCAGAGTAATGGTTTATTAAAAAAAAATCATCATTGGAGCATAGGACACATGCACATTTAAGATGTGGGATAGCGGGTAATTAATACCGAATTATTATATTTTGTTCGTCGATTTAATTATATTATAATTTTATATGATTATATAGATATAATAAAATTTTTTCTTTTAGTGTGCCTAAATTGTGAAGGATATTAGATATAATTTATATTTGTTCTAGTAAAAGAAGAACAAGAAAAGAAGGATGTCAGGCTCAAACACCTACTAAAATTATAATATAATTAAATTCATATAATTTTCAATTCAGTATTAAAAAAAAATTTATTTATTTGATTTTTTTTTAAAAAGTGGGTTCAAATTTTAAAGATATTAATTTTGAAATGATTTTCCATCAATGAAAAGTTCATCTCAAAATTTTCAATTCTTGCATATAATTCTGTCATTACGTTCTTATTTTATTTATTTTATCGTAAATAAAACGAGTGAAATTTTTTTTAAAGTCACCCATTATTTCTCATTTCGGTCCACATTAATTTTTGACAACTAGATAATGAGTTATTTTTGGTAAATTTTTTTTTTAGGTACTATTTCTATCAGATTAATCATCTAATATCTATTTATCAGAATGCGCAGCGGATAGCTTACACCCATGACAAATTTCGAGGACGAAATTTTAAAAGGAGGGAAGATTGTAACAACCCAGATTTTTAATTATGCTATAGAATTTATACTAATATTATTTAATCTCAGTTAAGAAAATATATGATTTATTATTATGGGTAATTTTGTAAAATAATATAATTATTAAAAGTTTAGGGATCAAAATATAAATAATAATAATATAGATAATATTAATAATAATTTATTTTCTGTTAATATATGATAAAATGTAATTTAATTAGAAATTAAATTAGTTATATAATTATATTAAAATATTGGGTCAAAAGGTAATTATTTTAAATATCTATTAAGGATAAGAATGAATCTATATTATTAATTATCGAATCTGTGTAATAATTGGGTCCTGCCATGTGTTGGGTGCCTGTGGCGTCCTCCTCCCTATTTAAGGGAGGAGTTGATCAGCCTGCGTAAGGAAATGAAAGAAAAGAATAGAGAAAGAAAGAAGAAAAGAAAGAGAGAAAAGAAAAGACAGAATAATGGAAGTTGAAAGGGTCTTTGATAATGGAAAAGAAGAATAAGGTATTGAAGTTAAGGTGAGTTATATTATACCTTGAGTCACAAAAATGTATTTTACGTATGTTTTGACTTACCAAAATCTGTTTTATATAAGTTATGTTTTTATTAAAAATTATATTTTATAAAAGTTTCAGCTATGTGGTTTTATTTCTGAACCCTATTTGCTTAAAAGAAAACTCATGGATATGTTTGTTTATATTTTAAAGAATATTTGATTATAACCTTATAAGTAATTATGTTTTGTAAGTACCACCATAGAAGTCCCATGCCTTGGGGGACTTAAATAACCATTGGCCTCTGTTTGACCACTTTGTGGTCCTCTGTTTGTTTGTCATGGATCCATTGACCTGTGTTTTGTGCGGACCAAAGTGCTGTGCGGAGTTAAGTGCTACACTATTGTGGGAGCCACCTCTTGAATCCGTACGAGCCACCTCTTGAATCCGTACCTTTGTTTTGTGCGGACCAAAGTGCTGTGCGGAACTAAGTGCTACACTATTGTGGCAGCCACCTCTAGAATCCGCACGAGCCACCTCTTGAATCTATACCTCTGTTCTGATTGTCACTTCTGTGACCTCTGTTCTGTTCTGTTCTGTACCGTGGTTGTGATTACATAACTTCTGTATTTCAGTTCTGCTACTTAAATGATTTAGTTACCAATAAAAGGTTATTTGTTCTGATGAAGCATAATTTCAGTTTTATTACTTAAAGGATTATTTCTCAAATGATTTCTGCTATTCAAATGATCTGTTTATATAAATGTTTTGGCCTAACTAACAATCCATGGTTATTTCGTGTCCCTTATACTCTTGGTATAATATTTCTCACTCTGCCATGTGCTTATAGTTGTTTACCAATTTTCAGGAAATAGCTTTTGGAAAGTCTTAGATGCGGGGCTGCGGAATAGACACACACGGCATTTTTATGACATTTTTCTATGTAAATAACGACATTTTTGGTCAATACATTTTGTAATAAAATAGAAGCTCCGATGATTATTTTGGTACTCTTATTTAAATATTTCTTCTGCTCACGTTTATTATTTTGTTTAGAATTGGCCGGAGGTAACCTTAGTTACTGGCCATCACGATGCTTAACCCTTAGGTATGGGGAGCGGATCGTGACAGAAAGTTAGTATATAACACCCCAAAATAGTAATGACAACCCATCTCATAATATTCACTAAAGAAATGCAATATACTGAATAATAACCTTTCATTTCTAAAAGTTTATTGTACAAAAGATGAAATATACGAGTATATATTCATAAAGCCTAGATTTTGAATCTATAGCATATGTCACATCTAAGCGAATTAAAAAAAAGGTTATACAGATAAGTCAATACCGTAATGGCTACATCTTTTCAAGACAATGCTTGGGTACAACAAAAGTGAGTTCAACGCAATACAGTTAAAGCTCAAGACTTGTACAAAAATAATTACAACAATAAATAAAAATGAGCCTTTAGCTCCACAGTCCTCCCAAGCTAAATCCTTGGTGGAAGCATATCATCAACATCTGAAAGTTGTTTTTCACATAAGCTGAGCTAAAACCCAGTAGAAATAACACAATATATGGAACTTAACAAAGTTACAAGGTGAATGTACATGCATGCTATTTATCAAACATTATACTTTTCATCTTAAAACAATGCAATTCCTTTATCAATACATTTCAATTCATGAAAATACACCGTTATATTAGAAAATATGGCAGTGGATACAAAACACTGGGAATTTCTAGGTAAGTATCTGCCAGTAGGCTATACAAGCACTACCAAAGCCATTTTACCACTACTAACCGAAAGGATTAGCACCGAACTTCACGGGTTTCTAGACTTTCACCAAGGACACACAAGCCAACAATATAAACCACAACCACACCCTCTAACCAGATTCATCAAGGTATGCACCCTTTTCTTTTTTTCTCAAAACAATACTTTTTTAATGTTCAAGTATGAAACAATGCTCGATGCACAATATATGAGAAGTTAGTTTCAATTTAACTTAATCCTCATGCAATTCTATAACAATCAAGACTATCCTCCACCGATAATCCAAAATAAATATTTCTACTCAACAAATAATTTTTCAACAAAAGATATAATCTCATCATTTTCAAAATAGGAGTAATATTACATATCCAACTCCATCCTCATCATCAACAAATACAATTATTACATCTTTTCAAAACCCTACATATTTTTCCCTTTCTTCCATAAACCAAATATCAATGATTTTTGAACAAATCCTCATTTACTTTCAAAATCATATTTAAGTAAAGAAATTGCAACATTTCAACATATCTTACCCATAAACACATTCCCACAACCCTTCTCAAGCACCCAATTGAAAACTCTTCTTTTACATTTCAAAATCAAACCCTAAGTTTAACAAAAAAATTTCAAATCACTAAATGCTTTCAAAAAGAAAATAACTAAGCTAAGAATCATACAAGAAGTTAAAGAAATCCCTGGCTTGAGAGTAAAAGAAGAAGAGAGCAAGTGTGAAATTTTGGCAGAGTCAAAAAAGAGATCCTCTCTGAATAGATTGAAACTTATGATGAGCTATACCCTTTTCTCCAAAGAGCAATGATGGAGAAATCAATGGATGATGGAGTATTTGAGGTTTTAAGCAAGAACTAGAGAGAAAGTGAAGAAATTAGAGTTTTGGAATGTTTTAGAGAGAGAGAAATGAAAAAGTGATTCAAAAATTTCTTTTCTTGAACTGATATACGCACAGACCGCTTGAGTAACCAAAACACCGCTCAAGCGTCAAAGATAATGTGTGACACCGCTCGAGCGACCAAAACACCGCTTAAGTGCACAATGACCATTTTCTAAAAGTTTTGCACACCGAAAAAGACACTCTCGAGCGCAAGAAAGATTACTCAAGCGAATATCACCCTACTCCCAGAAGGTTTGCTGACCTATAAAATACTGGAGATCTTAAAGACCGCTCGAGCAACTAAAACACCGTTCGAGCGAACAAGAAGAAAACTGGGCATTAACTCTTTAAAAAACTAACTCCTAACCTGTTTCAAACACAATCAACAACCCAACCCAACTACCAACTAGATGATAAAGGACATAGACAACAGTTAAAGACACGAAATCTTGGACCTAAAAGCATGAAATGGGTTGGGTATAGTCCTAATAAAATTGTCGTTAAAAATAATTTTTTGTAACTTTTTTTGCCTATGCCACTAAAAATTGACAATTAATAACTTTTTTTTTTGGTCATGATTATTATTAATTGCTGCTAAAACTTACAATTAATGACGTTTTTGTGGGACAAAATTTTTAAATTGTTGCTGAAAGTTGAAAATTAATGATTTTTATAACAATTTTTTAAATTGTCACTAAAACTTATAATTATTTATATTTTTCATGACATATTTTTCAAATTGTGGCTGAAAATTAACAATTAGTGACATTTTTTTATTAGTATTGGATGAAAAACGCTATTAATTATCATAGGACTTATTGGATAATAAATTCACTTATCAAGACTTACCCGTAAGTCCCCATTTTCAAAATTAGTTTTTAATTAGAGTTTTTTGGGTTTTGTATTTTTTTTTGTCTTGTAGTCAATTTTTTTTTCACAATATTAGAGTCAATTTTTTTTACTTCTTTTACATATGTAGTCAAAACTTTTTACAATATTATAGCCAATTTTATTTTTATTTTTTGTCGTTATGTATTTTTATTTTTATTTTGTTTACTTCATTTACATACGTAATCTAAATGTATTTTGTAAATAAATCTAATATAATCTATAAGGCAAAGATTAGCTTCGTAAAAACGTTTTTAAAATTTTAAAACTATTTTTCTAATTTATATCCACTCAATCTACATATATTTAACACGTTTCATATTTATTACATTTGTTTTTCTTTTTTTCACATTTTGTTTACTGTTTACATATATTTTTTGGATTGTCCACATATATCTAAAATATAACAAATTATTTGGCCAATACTTAGAAAAAAAATTTCAAAATCATTTTTCTTTCTATTACAATCACTCAATCATTTTCTCTCTCTCTCTCTCTCTCTCTCTCTCTCTCTTCTCTCTCAATCACTTTTTCGCTCATACCTATTTATTCAACTATATAAAAAAAAGTCAAATCATCTCAAACTTCAAAATTTCAAACTATTTTCAAAATATACAATCAAACAAAATTTTAAATTTTCTAAACTTTCTCTAAATTTTTTTTTGAAATAATATCTCAAAATACAAACCAAACAAAGCCAAATTCAAAACTTGTTTGGTTATGAGTTTCGAAAAGAGTTTAAAATTTTAAAATTTGTTTGATTATGAATTTTAAAATTTTAAATTTTTTTAGTTATGAGTTTTGAAAAGAATTTTTAAATAGTGAGTTGAATATAAGTTTGAGAACTCAAAACCAAATAGATTTTTGAGTTTTGAACTGTCAAATTGTGATTTGAAAAGTAAACCAAACGGAGTCTTAAACTTTGCACTATGTAATTTTAAATTTTTAAAAATAGAGTTTACTCTATTTTTTTCAAATTTGAGGGGAAGTCAGCATAATTTATCCATTTTTTTTTATTGCTTCTAATTTTTTTTTTTAAATTTCATTTCAAAAAATGATATGGATCTCAAATAATTTATCAATTTTTTTTTTTTATCAAATCTCTTACATAGGTGTAAGACTCACACAAACCTACATGTGTGTGGGTCCCACACCCATAAAAGAGGTTGGGTAAAAAAATGATAAATTATTTGGTATTCCTAGCCTATTTTTTTCTTTTAACATCCGTCTAGTTGAATAACTTACAAAAATATTAAAAAAAAAAAAAAAAACTAATCACCTTATTTAGTTCTAATTCTTTGAATTCTATTTTCTGAAAATTATTTTTTTAATCTGTATTTTTTATTTTTAATAAACTTTTAAAAATATTTGAAGGACATTTTTTTAATTTTTTAGATACAACAAATATAAATACAATTAAAAAGTATTACATTTGTATTTAAAAAAAAAACAAATTCAGTAAATATAAAAAATATAAAAAACTATAAAAATTTAATATATTTTTATATTCTTGTGTATTTATTAATTTTTTTAAATACTTTTTATAAATATTTTAATTTTTAGATATATCTAGATTAGATGTATTTAAAAAGTAAAAAAATTTCTTAAAATATTAAAAAAAATAACTAAAAATAAAAATACAAAAAAATATTTAAAAAAAAAACTAAAATCAAAAAATTAATTCATTAAAAATAAACAAATATCTTAGAGAATAAACTTATAAAAATTAATAAAATAAAATAACTTTGCATATGCTTCATTCTAAAAAAGTAATAAAATAAAACAACATTAGCTCACTAATAAAATAACTTTAATAAAATAACTTTGCATATGCTTTATTCTAAAAAAGTAATAAAATAAAGCAACATTTGCTTATATTTTATGCTTTATTTATGCTTTATTCTAAAAAAGTAATAAAATAAAACAACATTAGCTCATATTTTAGTATTTTTCTGTTCAACCAAACAAGGCATTAGATGATGGTAGATCACTTGGCCCCGCAAAACCACGGTGACACTCTTCTCCCTCCTCTCCGGGAAACCAAAAACCCCAAAATTTCTCTCAAAATCTCACAATCCAAACACCGTTTTTTTCCCATTCGAATCGAAGCTATAACAGAATAGTCGTGTTTGTGGTGATCAAATCAAATGGAGGAGAGGAATCATCATCATCATCATCATCGTGGTGAGGAGGAAGACGATGAGACCGAGAGCAGCGACTACACGTCGGAGGACGAAGGCACGGAGGACTACCGGCGCGGCGGCTACCACGCCGTCCGACTTGGCGATTCTTTCAAAAGCGGCCAGTACGTCGTCCAGAGCAAGCTCGGGTGGGGCCACTTCTCCACCGTCTGGCTCGCTTGGGACACCCTCAACTCTGTACCTCTCTCTCTCTCTCTCTCTCTCTCTCTCTCTCTCTCTCTTCAAATCTTCTATTTCTTTGTTGATCTTGTGATTTCTGTAGTATTATGTACTAAAAAGCCTTGACCTTGATCTGATTACATATTGTTTTTCTGCAGTTAAATATTCAATTAGTTTAATTGTTTGTGCTTAGATTACCTCTGTTTGGTTACTGAGGAAATGGAGGAAGACAGAATTGAAAGAAGATTTTGATATTTTTATTTTGCTTAGAAAGGTGTATTCTTGGTCAGCATTTTACAGTGGATGAAAAGAAGAGGAAAGAAGATTTTGAATTTTCGGTTATTTTAATAGAATTTGAGAACTGAATTTAATTCAGCCTGATACTTATTTTGAGCTTATTCAGTGGAGTTGTTAGTGAAGCATGTATGTGAGGCTATCTTTGTATAGCATCTCAGAAGTACTTTTCTTTCTTTTGGGAGAAAAACTAAAATTGATTAGTTTTGGACTCCCAAAAGTAAGCGAAGTACTTATGAGATTCAAAGTTTTACTTTCTTTGATTTTCCCACACTTCCTCTGCAATCAAGTGACCAACTGCGGCATGAGTGAGGTGCTATTCATTTCAAGCTTACTGTGTATAATTCATAACATTGCAGCGATATGTGGCACTTAAAATGCAAAAGAGTGCGCAACATTACACAGAGGCAGCAATGGATGAGATTACCATCTTGCAACAGATTGCAGATGGTGACCCTGATGATAAGAAATGCGTAGTGAAATTGTTGGATCATTTTAAGCACTCGGGTCCAAATGGGCAGCATGTTTGCATGGTTTTCGAGTATTTGGGGGATAATCTACTGACACTGATCAAGTATAGTGATTACCATGGATTGCCTATTCAAAGAGTCAAAGAAATATGCTCTCATATTTTGGTGGGTTTGGATTACTTGCACAGACAGCTCTCGATTATACACACTGATTTGAAACCAGAGAATATTTTATTGTTGTCCATGATTGACCCATCTAAGGATCCTAGAAAATCTGGGGTTCCTTTAATTCTTCCTAACAGCAAGAATAAGACTATGTTTGAGTCTGGTATTGCAAAAGATGTCAAGACATCCAATGGGGATTTGACTAAAAGCCAAAAGAAAAAGATTAAAAGAAAGGCTAAGCGAGCTGCTCAGGGTTGTGCAGACAAGGAAGCTTCTGCAGAAACTGAGACAGAACCTGAAACATCTGGTGCTGTGGAGGCTTCTAAAAATTCTAACTCAAATGTGGGTTCTGTGGAAGACCAGCCTGATGGTTCCGTCAGTACAAATATTTTGTCAATAGCTGATGGAACTAACAATGCGCAAGGAATTCAGGGCCATAAAAGAGGGAGCCGATCCACAAGGCAGAAGCTGTTGGAATCGGTTGACCTGACATGCAAATTGGTTGATTTTGGGAATGCTTGTTGGACCTACAAGCAATTTACAAATGACATTCAAACAAGGCAGTATAGGTGTCCAGAGGTTATCCTAGGTTCTAAATATTCTACCTCAGCAGATCTTTGGTCATTTGCTTGCATTTGTTTTGAACTTGCAACAGGTGATGTTCTTTTTGATCCTCATAGTGGTGACAACTTCGACAGAGATGAGGTATGGATGCATTGCTCTTCCCTATATTATTTTTTGTTTATTTTCCTTAATATTATTTGTTGTTGTTGTTTTCCCCCATTAAAATCTGTCATTCAATTCAAATATACAAGTATTATGAGGAAAAACCATGTTTAAGTCAAAGTTGAAGTTGGGAGTGAGTGAGGGAGCCTAATGATTTATTTATCATTGCAGCAAGCTCGAACCAAATTCAAATGTGTGCTAAATAACATCTCTTATATTTCCTTCTTTCTTTCTACTATATACATATGTACATATATGTGTGTCTACATGAAGGTTTTAAAACCAAGTACGAGGTTTTACCCTATTGTTACTATACTCTCGTTGAGTCTCGGTAATGAAATAGAATATATCTCCTCTTCATTTGAACACTAACAAAATGCTCATTCTTTTTAGTTATCCGGAAACTTTTAGAAATTGCAATCATTCCATATAATAATGCAGAAATTTATGTTTTCTTATATAGTATCAATCATCTAAATTTTAACACTCTTGTAGTGGGATGGAAGCAATAATATGAGGTCCAAGTACAACCAGTTTGTGTTGGCAGTGGACTGAGCTGAAATTGTAATTTGACTTATGCACCCTAATCCAACCCAAACCTAATAATAAATGTTCCAGTTATGTCTTAATCTGATTAATTAAGTTTATTTATGTTACATGTGTAAAGGCATGTGTTATTTGGGGCCAATGTGTGGAAAAAACTTTTTATTGGCATTCAGTGAACTTCCACAAGCTAAAATTGCAAGATGCCAGAAGAAGGCTAACTATTTGTAGTAGACCTAAATCTGATCCTGTCCTGAACCTGGTTTGGTTTTGATTTTTTCCGGGTTATATATAGATTATCTAGTTTACCTAATCCTTTAGCTATTCAACAGACAAGGTAGACTATGTTTTTTCAAAAGAGTCATATTTGTATTCTGTGTATCAAAGATTCAAAATCAAATACTAATACTTCTAGAATATGTGAACATTCATTGGCAACAAAAACATGAAAGTTACAAATTTAGCTTAGGAAGGATGGTTGTCAAGGTTCATGGCAACATTGTATTGGATAATCAAGTGAGTTGCACCTTAATGTATGCATTACACCATACTTGATGGCTGTCCATATGGTCCTAAAGCAAAGCACACCGTGTGCTTTTAGATAATGGTCCATTTCCATGACAGTATTGTGCATGGCTATGAAGCACGGACACGGACACGGACACGGGACACGGCAATTTCTAAAAAATTGGGACACGGACACGGCAGGGGACACGGCAAATTTTTTAATTTTTTTATAAATATTTTTATTTTAATACATATTAATTATTTTATTTATTTATTATATTTTTAAATAATGTGTTGTAATTAATTATTTTATTTTATTTTACATACATACATGTTAATATGTATAAATATATATTATCTTATAATATGTATTATTTATTATCTAATGAGTATATTTATGTTATATAATAATTATATAATCTATAATAAAATAATAATAGTTATTAGTTATATATATTATATATAGTTATTATACAATGAAATAATAATAGTTATATATATTATATATGAATATATAATAATTATAATAGTTATAATATCAAGAAGACAGACGGGGAGAACCGAGAGAGAGGGAGACAAGCAAGGGAGACGATCGAGATCAAAAGCGAGAGAGAGGGAGACGATCGCGATCGCGATCAGGATCGGAAGCGAGGGAGAGAGAGAGAAGGCGAGAGAGAGAGAGAGCTCTGTGAAGGCAAAGGCGAGACAGAGAGAGAGCTCTGCGAAGGCGAAGGGGCTGGATCGTCGAAGTCGAATTTGGCTCTAGATCGTCGATCGACCAGGTTTGTTCTCGTTTTCCCCCTTTCATTTACTCATCTCACCGTGTCCATGGCGTGTCCAGATTCGGACACTGCGTGTCCCCCTGCAAAAAAATAAATTAAATTAAGGGGACACGCCAGATGCCATGTCCCGTACGTGTCCCCGTGTCTCCGGGCGTGTCCCCGTGTCCCCGTATCCGACACCGCCACGGCTTCATTTTGCCGTGTCTATGCTTCATAGGTGCATGGTGCATTATGCATGGAATAATTGGCTGGAGCTTTTCTTGTTAAAAAACTATGCTCCTTTGATTGTGTGGTTGGCTTATTCCTTGCATTTGGGAGTGAAGAAATTACTAAATCTGAAATTTCAAAAAATATGACTGAGGTGTTATTTGGTGCTCCAAAGTCTCGTCCAAGGGAACATCATGGTAATTTAGAATGGGGTCTTGTTAATGAGTGTCCTAAAGGCATTAATTAATAAAGCTTAAAATAATAGTACATTCTTTACGGCACACTTATATAAAGAATGGACAACCATTTCAAGCTTCTTAACAAGTGCCCTTAGGGCACTCATTAACAAATCTCTTAGAATATAATCAAAAGGCTAATAATGCTTCTTGTCTGGTGCTTATAGTGCATGTCCAAAGTAGTGAGGAGATGGTGGATCATCTTCTTATTTGCTGAAGGCTGGTGCTTGAGTACCAGTATTATTGTTCATTATTTTGTGCTTGAGTTTATGAAACAAATAGTTGATCTGTTTCATGGTCGCAGGGATGGCTACATGGCACACTTTTATAAAGAATGTACAACCATTTCAAGCTTCTTAACAAGTGCCCATAGGTCACTCGTTAATAAATCTTTTAGAATATAATCAAAAGGCTAATAATGCTTCTTGTCTGGTCTGGTGCTTATAGTGCATGCCCAAAGTAGTGAGGAGATGTGGATCATCTTCTTATTTGCTGAAGGCTGGTGCTTGAGTACCGGTCTTATTGTTCATTATTTTTGTGCTTGAGTTCATGAAAGAAATAGTTAATCTGTTTCATGGTCGGAGGGATGGCTACATGGGGAAGAGAAGTTGATTTGTGTCAAAAGCTTGTTCTTGTTGCCTAATTGGTAAATTAGGAAAAAGAGGAATCGTAGGTCCTTTGGGATGGAGAAATCTGTTGAAAAGTTGATACTCCCTCCGTCCCAATTTAGTTGTCCATTGTAGAAATTCCAACTTAATAAAGAGACATGCAATCATTACATTTTAATTCAAATTTTGAAATATTTTCCCTTCCATTGCCTTCTATTGAAATTTTAAAATGTGTTTATAATGATTTATAAGGGACAATTTTGGAAATCTAACAAAAATTAGGATCTCAAAATAGAAAGTGGACAAACATTTTGGGACACACTAAAATGGAAAGGTGGACCAATAAAATGGGACAGAGGTAGTACAAGTTTTGTTGCCACAAAACCCTTGTTTGTGTTTTTTGCGTGTTTTGTGTACCTCGTGTTTATGTGGTTTCGTACCCTTGGTTCTTTTCAATTTATTTTAAAAAAATTCTGATTTTCGAAGAATTATGTATAGATTTCCTAGTAAACTTGATCCCAACGTAATTAGATCCCTAGTTTTACTTTCCCTCGAGTTGCTCAATCTTTAGTGTCGGTGAAGCTTGTTGCACCAAAAGGAAATTTATTTATTTACTTATGAGAAAACCTTAGAAAACCCCTGAACTTATGTAGAACCCCCTCAACCACCACCCTCACTTCCATCTTTGCCACCTCTTACCCACCATAACACAACCACCACCACACTGCCACGACCACCATGCTGCTACCAAACCAGCAACACCACAATATAAAGAGTGAAAACAAATTAGAAAACTAACAAATTTCAAGATTATCCTAAGAAGCACCGACATGGACACGTGACACGACATGGACATGCAGGCATGTAAATTTTCAAAAAATGCAGGACACGACACGTTGGGGACACGTTCAAGACATATATTTTATATTTTATTGTATGTATATTTTTAAATATTTAATATGTATTTATGTCAAATATTTATTTTACCAAATTTATTAACCTTGGGTATGCTATTTTAGTTATAAAAAAAAAAAAAAATTATATATTTTTTTTTGAAAAAAATAGTCCCCAGCGTTTCCCAATGTATCCGCATCGTGTCCAAAGTGTCCCAACGTGTCCAACTCTTTCCATTTTGTTCGGCAGTGTGTCCGTGTGCGACACGTGTTGGACAACTGTATGCGACCTCCGGAGAGGTGTCCGTGCTTCATAGAGATCATCTTTTGGTACATACCAAAAAACTTGATTAAGTTCAGGAGTTGAATTTTTATACATACTAAACAACCTTTTAGATTAAAAAATTTAGCATTCAGGTTTTAGTATGTAATTTTTAGATTTTAGTTTGCAATTTTATGAAACAACACCTTAATTTCCAAATCAATAATCAGTTTTGGTTAGAGCTATGATGAATTGGCTCAGAGTGGAGGAAACTGCAACCAGACTTAGCTTTGTCCTTCTTATTAGCTGAGAGGTTCTAGATTCTTCTATTAATGGCATTGTGAAACTTCGGGATCAGAATCCATGGATGAGATCAATGAGTTACTGGGAATGGGATTAAAGATGTGAGATAGATTGCACTTCTTATTTTCACTAATTATGTGACCTACAGCGAAGCAAAAGTTCCTACAGGGGGGACCTGTCTCTCATCCAATTATCAAACCAAATTTTCAGACAACTTTCTTCTTTCTCTTTGACATTTCTAACAATGCCTTTCCAAGTAGGAGAGCTAGGAAGCACGGATACGGATACGGATACGGGATATGGCAAAATGCCAAAATCGGAAAAAGTTGGATACGGGTACGGCGGGGATACGTTCGTAAAAAAAATTTGTTTTTTATAATTTTAATAATGTAATATGTATGAAAATAAAACCTAAAACAAATTAATAAATAAAGAGAGGCATTCCTATTAAATAAATAAATACTAACATTAAAATTCCTAAAATAAAAAATTTGATAAAGAAATATTTACGTTAAAACAGTGTAGGGAAACAAAACGAAAAAAAGTGAATTTTTTTAAAAATAAAGTAGCCTAATAGATGAGGGGGGAGAAAGAAAAAAAAAAAAAAAAAGAAGTATTGACCACTGAAAAAATATAAATATAAAATAATAAAAAAATTAGAAAAAAAATTATATACTTATTTGCCGTATTAAAATAAAATAATAATAATAAAAAAAAATTAGATACTTATTTGGCGTATCCGTCGCGTATTCCTCATGTATCCTTTGCGTATCCCTCTCGTATTTGAAATTAAAAAAAGAATCGGATACTTATTTGCCATATCCGATACGTATCTTGCCATGTCGGACACGTATCCTTATTTGATACGTATCAGATACTCGTACGGCACATTTTTTTGGAGTATCCGTGCTTCATAGTAGGAGAGGATCTAGAATTGGGATTGTGATCCAAAATGTCTTTGGTGTTGCTACAATATGTAGCTTTATAGATTTGAGCCAAAAGTCCTTGGTCCCTACTAAGGATTTTCCAGCTAGCTGTAGCAAGAAAGTGTTGGCCTGCCTGGCAGACCTAATTCCCAGTGTCCGTTTCTTCTTGGTCTTAAGACTCTTAACAACCTCATTCTATTTTTCCAAGATGTTGCTTATATGAGTAGGGAGCCAACATTTCTGCACAGAATAAGTTGGAAGTGCTGAAGTTACAGACTGGAGGAGGGTAGCTCTACCTGCATGGGACTGGCATTTAGCTTTCTGTCTGCAATTCTTTGCTTTACTTTGTCAAGGTTGTAGTTATGGGTAGTTTTGGTCACTCTAGAATGAACAAGAGGTACTCTGAAGTATTTCCCTAGGTTATTGTCCAAGGGGATGCTGCAAATGTTTTGGATTTCCATCACAGTATCCTTAGGAGTATTTTGAAATTGAGAGAGAACTTTAGATTGTTGGAGATTTGTTAGGTAATCAGCAGCTTCAAGAAAAAGTTGTTCACCAAGGACAAAATGGGGTCAACAACAAAAAATAAATCAGAGATTGGATGCTTATTCTTAGAAAACTCTAAAGGGTGTAACATGTAGAGACTAAAGAGGTTCTCCTTCCGGTTTAAATGAGGGAAAGTGTTGTCCTTTTTGAAGGACAACCAATTATGTGGTGGATACACGATTCATGACTAAGGTTAACAAATTTTGAGGGCAAACCAAATATGTTAAGAGATTTTTCAAGGAAGCTTTGTTTAACCATATCATATGACTTCTTGGCCTCGGACGTTGCAAGGAATTGAAGAATTTCTTGGGCCTATACAAGTATTTTATGTGGCGTGTCTATTAGGGATGAAACTATTTGAAGGGGACTCACAATTTTGGACAGAAAATGTTGTAATCTATTGGTCAATACATTAGAAAGGATTTTCTACACAACTTTGCATTGGGAAATAGACCTGAATTGGGAGATTTGTTAGGGTTATCCACAATGGGGATAGGAGTAATGACGGTGTTGTTGATCCTCTCTCTTAGTGACTACTTGTTTCAAAAGTTTTGGGTATCATTTTGTGGATTCTTAGACCAATATTTTTCTAGTATTTCGGAAAGAAGGCTTGGAATCCATCTGGTGTAGGAGCAGTATAAGCAAGGTTTTAAAAAGCGGCCGCAACCGTTACGTAACGCCGTTACGTAACGGTTGTGGTGGTTACTGCCACCCATTACGGCCACTTTTGCGGTGTGATTGAGATTCATAGTTGTGTCGGTCGTAGCAGCTACTGTAACGGTCGTAACGGTGCCGTAATGGTCGTAACGGTGCCATAACGGCCTGTTACGCACCGTTACGTAACGGTTTCAAACTATTCTTTTAAAAAATAAAAAAAAGTTGAAAATGGGGGAAGAGGGATAGAGAGAGAAGAGGGAAGATGAAGAGGAAGATGGAGGAGGAAGAGATAGAGAGAGAAGAGGGAAGATGAAGAACATGTTATTGATTTGTTGAAATGTATAATTTATTTTTTAAAACTATTCAAATTAAAATTTGCATATGCTTTCACAAGTATATTAATTAAAAAAATAATTTTATGCATCTGACTCCAATAAATTTTTTTTTGCCACAAACATAATATGGATTTATGACATATAAAATCATTAATTATTAAAATAAAATGTAAAAAACTCAGTTTATAGTGATTTAAAAATATGAAATATATTGAATCATACTAAAAATTTACAAAAATTAATCAATATTTATTTTAAAACTCAATAAATATGATTATGGAAAAAAAATGTGTATCGGTATTTTTTTTCAAATTGTGCGAAAAATAAAAAAATTCACGGTTTCCGGTTACCGCAACCGTTACGCTACGGCCTTTACATTCCGCAACCGCAACCGCAACCGCGTCACCGCCACCGTTATGGCGACCGCAACCGCTTTTCAGAACCTTGAGTATAAGAATTCATGGACATAACAGCTGAGGATGTTTCATTAAGAGAGATGGGCCTGCTGAGGATTTCATTCTCCTCACTGATCAGAAACGAGGAGTTAGGGAGCCAACTACATCCTGATCATGGGAGTGGGAAGTTGGGAATCCCTACATAAATTAGTGAAGTAGTTTTGGACATGTTCTCTAAGGGTGTTTTGGTCATCCCACTTAGTCCCCATCATTAGGCTTAAAGGTACTAATCCTATTACATCTACTCTTGCCGACGGTGGGTAGATAAAAGTACATGGTATTTCTTTCCCCACATGTGAGCCATTGGGTTCTAGGTTATTGAAACCAAAAAAAAAAAAATAGTTCATGGGTGCTTGTAAACTACCTGTGAATAGCTTGTCATTGATGCAACTATTGTAAGCAGCTTGTCACTTGCTTCTTGGTTTAGTGGCTGCATGTAACACATGTCAATAGGTGGTTCCATGTAAAGTCCTATGTTGCTTGCCAATGAATGCTATGCAGAAATCAGATTTTAGGACTCTATGTGAGTAGCTAAGGTGGTTATGCCTTACATCCTAATGAAGTATTTTGAAATAGAAAAAAATACAAAATAACAAAAACACAACAAGTGGCAAACATACAACTCAATAACAAGCTAGTGACTTGACAAGTGACACATGGCTTTACATACAACCATCTATTGACATGTCTTGCATGAAATCATTGGCATTAAGCAGGTGACAAAGTACGTACATGCAGCTGCCTCAATGACGAGGTGCTCACAAATAGCATTACAAGCACCCATCTCGATTGGAGTTACCTCAGAATTAAGGAAACTAACAAAATTGTTAGGACTCAATCTAGACTTAGTTTTGGTGAACGCATTTGACAAACACTCTCTCTTTTGTAATCTCTCTTTCAATTGTAATTTTTCTTAATTCTCCCAAGAATCCAACCCAAATGGACATAAGTTGGTTTAAAGTACCGATAGGTTATTACTTATGAAGCATGATACTTCAAAAAGGAAGACCTATCTGTATCGTATCTGTATCTGTATTTGTATCTGATATTGATATGCCTTGGATACTTGGGAATACATATCAAATACTTATTAAAAGTATTGAATACTTCTTAATTAATTTTTCATTAATTTTGGAGTATCGAATAATTTTAAAGTATAAATGCATGTTACATAGAAAGCAAGGATTAATAAAGAGATTATAACAATAGTAAAATTAGATATTAATAAATAAATAATCAAGTAAACTTGAATAAACATTTTTTACTAGTGCCAAAGGTAAAAAACACGGGGACAAGTTGTGGATTGTTCTATTATTATAATATAAACATATTAGAGTTAATATTGAAATGAAATTTTTGCAAGACCTATTGAAAATTTAAGAAGTAAACAAACTACTGGCTTAAATTAATACTTCATTTTTAAAGGTTAGTATTTTGCATTATAAAATGAAAAGTATGCTTTTTCAACATTTTTTGAGTTTATGTGTGACTCACTACTAATAATTTTTTTAAAAATATTTTTTTACAAACGTCTCCTAGTTGTTCCTATATCCTATTTTTTTATTTTATTTTTTAAAGTTTTCTCGTATTGCCATATTTGTATCATATCAGTCTTGATCATCCTAGGTTACATTCCTAAACCACATGAATTTTTTTGATTTGTCATTGTAATGGATGATCAAGACTTTTAATGATTGAGCTTGATTGCATATGCAAGAGGACTCAATTGGAGGATTTAATCTTAATGGTTTGATTTTTTTTTTTTTTTGGATGTCACTATAATGGAGGTGGCATAACTTGAATGACAGGATGGTAGGGTGCCAAAGGGGAAGGGGAATGGCGGGTAGGTGGGGGATATGGTGGGTGGTGGTTGGGAGTGGTGGGGTGGCAGGGGAGGTGGTTGGAGGGCTGCGAATGGGTTAGCGTTTTGGTTTTCACATGGTTAGTGGTAGAACATGATGATAAGAGGTTCAAGTTTTTCGAAAAGAAGATGGCTAGGGTTAAGGTTAGAGTTTTTGGGTGAAAAGATGAAGGCACATATATATATATATATCATTTTACATAGTTTTTTTTACTTTGACAATTTTTTTTCCCAAGTCAACTGTCAATCTAGGTGCCTGTGGAATCTTTAGTCAATTTGGATGAAATAATTAATAGTAGGAAGGCAAAATGCAAAATGGCCAAAGTGATGTGGGGGTATTTGCTCCAGGGTCATACCACAATAGAGTAAAATGGATTTTACCCTAAATTAAATAGATATACTTTTCAAAAAAAATAAATTTATGAAATACATGTTATTATAATTTGATAGCTAATAAACTGATAATACAAAAACTCTAACGGTAGATGGAAGTCTTAGGGGACGGGGTAGGCTTAGATTAACGTTAACTAGCATTATAAATAGAGATATGAATCTACTTAATTTGACTAATGAAATGACCTTTGATAGGGCCACGTGGAGAAGAAGGATTCATGTAGCTGACCCCATTTGATGGGATTTAAGGCTTGGTTTGGTTTGGTTAATAAACTGATAATACAAATAAAAAAACTGAAGTAGAGAAAATAAAATTGAAAGAGGATATGATTTGATTAGTCCACATGTTTTGTATTGTTTTACTTTCTTTTTCTCGTCTCTTACTTTAGTCCCTTTTGTATATATATATATATATCTATATCTGTATAATATTTGTTTTTTCTTTTTTAATTTTTAATTTTTGTCTTTGTACATTTATTTCAAGTTAAATTTGTTAGATTACCAATTGTCTCAAAAGTTTTAGCCGCTAGGAAATGAGTCTTAACAATGTATATCAAACTATCCAAGGCCTTCCCTTAAGTGCAATTTTGTCTTGCACGTAGACATGCAGAGAGACATACATAGAGAGATGTAGGATGAAAATGGCGAACAAATACGAAAGTAGAGAAGCATAATGTAAACAGGGAACAAAAACAATCAAAGAGACTTCAATCCAAGACCTCCCTCAACCTTAAGCTATGATACCATATTAGGGCATCTCCAATGGTTAGTACCAAATTGGTAATGCCAAAGCCAGATTTTGGCATGCTACAGTGCCGTAATAATCTGGCAATGTTGCTCCAACAGTGTAAATTCCTATTCTTCTATTTTCTTCTCATAAAGTCAAATATAAATGTTAGTATTTTTGACATAGCTATAATTTTGCATAGAAGATTATGAATTTGGACGAATTGTTGCCTTATTTTGTCTGTCTTTGGCTCTGGCATGGAGGATGACACACAATTGGAGTTGCTCTTAGATCACCAAGTGTTCCAAAAGCTTAAGGTGTTAGGAAATGAGCCCAACAAATATATATCAAGTTATCCTACAAAATTGTCATAATAGATAGTCAAAGTATTATTATAATATTTAACTTGGATAAAATAATTTATATGTTTAAAATTTGGTGGCATAGATCACCATGAAAAATTGATAAGGGTAAAAAGTATTCATTTTATGCAGTCTTAACTAATTACTAAAGGAATATTCTTAATGGATTCTAACCGTCGCGAAGGTCCTCGTCTATTTTTCAGTGCAATTTTTCTTTTTGTTTTTCATGGGAGAAGGTTTCCAACTTTATCGAATAGCTTGAGCAAAAAATCTGATCATACCCTTTTCATATACTTGTCGTTGTTAATAGCCCACGTGTCTTTTACTATTATTGGTGCAAATTACATATGAAGATCATTCAATGCTAATCAGATGAAACTCAGTTATTTTAGTTGAAAACTTTTCTCCATATTCTCGTACTATATTGTGATTGTGTTTTCTGTAGTAGATTCAGGACACAGATTTTGTAAAAATTTGGCATCTCATTTGCACTAGAAATGTGATGGTAGGATCAGAATATGGTTGACTGGCTTAGCTGGAATTGTTTGGGTGATATATTAGTAATTCCTTTTGCTGGGCGTGGTACCTTGTTTTGATTGGTAAAATGAATGCTTGAGCCTGTGTTGAACTTGTGGGAATCTTGATTAAACTTAGCATGGTCACTACATTCCACCTACTGGATTTGGCAATTGAATTGCACTCCATCCCTTGCTTGTGATCAATCGATTGTTGGATAGCCAAATATTTAAATGCAATTCATATTGGTCAAATATCTGGAGAACGCATATATTTGCTTTTGCTTGTTAATTATATATAATGAGGTGCTGAAAAGTGGATACTGAATTTCTGGTGCTTGAAGTTCAGCTTTTATGTTTCATGGTTTGACTTAGGTGTCATAAGAGGTTTATTGTTTGTTTAAGTGAATGATAGTAATTTTCAAATGTGTCTTAATCTCAAATGATGTGATCCCAAAAAAAAAAAAAAAAAAAAAAAAATCAGTTTTGTGAAGGCTACATGTGTGTATTCAAGTCTATAGCAAGCTTCTCTTGAGGTTCAGTTGTTGACCAATATCAACCAAATCTTATTTCTGTTCACAGGACCACTTAGCATTGATGATGGAGCTTCTTGGGATGATGCCACGAAAGGTAAGAATATCATCTCCATAACTGTCAAAAGAAATTAGTTGGGTTCACTAGGCCCTTCGCATCTGACTTTCGATACATTGACAACTATATGCAGATTGCCTTGGGTGGTCGTTATTCCCGGGACTTATTTAACAGATACGGTGATCTAAGGCACATCCGACGATTGCGTTTCTGGCCCTTGAATAAGGTTCTGATGGAGAAATACGAATTCAGTGAGCAAGATGCATCTGACTTGGCTGACTTCCTGATTCCCATACTTGATTTTGTCCCAGAGAAGCGGCCAACAGCAGCACAATGCCTACTTCATCCATGGATTAGATCAGGTCCTCGTCTTGTAGAACCTTCCATTCAATCCCAAGCAGCTGATACTGTAAATTCCGAGACAAAGAAGAGAGACAAGGAGGAGAGAGAAGCCATGGAGGTTGGAATGGGGAATGTTACCATCAATGCAGACTCTAAACAGTTCATAGACCCTCAGTCCAGTAGTAAACCGTCAAAGACAATCGTAGGCAGTTCATCTAGGTAAAGCTGGCCTATGTTCTGTTCACATAATTTTTCTTCAACAGCGGTTTGATCTTCCAAGGCATGATTTCTTCCCCAATTGGTTTGTACTGACATTTTGTTTGTGGATGGGCTTGTTATAATACGGTGAGATCGACAAAGTAATAGCTTAAAGCGGTCAGATACCAGATCAAGAAGAATATATTCTCCTTTCTAGCGGAATCTTTGTACGGTGCATACTTACCCTCTGTATGCAATAGTTCAGATCTCGTCTTCATGAAAATTCTCAGGTTTGGTGACTTTGTAAGGAGATTCATTTGATGTTGAAACTTGTTCGGCATATTATGGAATATTTTTGTTACTTTGAACATATTTTATTGGCTCTACTGGTGTTGGGTGTATGTGAGATTTTGCTGATCCTATCTGTCATATAATTTCCATGTTTTGTTTTCTCTTGGAATTCCCTTTTTCACTTGAATTTTGCGGAGTAATTTTTATTTATTTTTCGTTTAGTTATTCTCTGGTCCATTGGCATCACATTTGAGCTTTGTTTACCCATAATATTGTTTACAAAGAACTAAGCTAAACCTCAAATACATTGTTTATATTTTCCTCTTCACTGGCCTTTTATTTATTTATTTATTTGTTGTCGTTGTTGTTCTTCTTGTTGTTGTTGGTGTGTGTGTGTGCGTGTGTGTGTGTGAGAGAGAGAGAGAGAGAGAGAGAGAGAGAGAGAGAGAGGATTTGTTTTCTAGTTCTGTAAATTGACGTGTTACGGTAGGATGATTAGAACGTCTTGGAATGGACAGTCATTCCTAATTGGATGTCCTGTTGATTAGCGTGTAAAATATTATTCAATTTGCATCTATTCGCGTTCTAATTGAGGGTTAGTTTGACCTGCAGTTTAAAATTTATGATTTTCTTTTAAAATTGTCTTGCTCTATTATAGTTAATATATATATATATATATTTTTTAATCTTTAATAAAATATTAAAGAAAAAATCAATGCGTGAGAGATTTAAAATATAAAATTTATTGTAAATTGTCATTATATATATGAAAAATATTAGGTAAATTAATGTTATATATTATACAAATAATTAATAATTATTTAAGATTATCTTTCAATCAATTATCAAATTGAAACTGTTCAAATGACAATTTGATTATTTATCTATTTGTCATTCACAATTTGTTACATTGAATCGTACCACGCACACCTCTATTGTTGATTGTCTTTACTTTCTCTCAAGTTGTCATCTCAACTTGAGAGAGCATTTGGGCTTGGTAGGTCCATTATAAAATCGATTTCAGTGATCTGAATTATTTACTTTTTTAGACTCGTTTAGTAGATTATTCATGCAAAAAATAAGATGATTGAATATCGATAACTATATTTTTTTAATTATATTTATTTTTAAAAAATAAATGACAAATATACTTTTAAGAATAATTATTTACTTTTTGTAATTATGAATTTGATTTAAACATATAACTACTAACGTTCGATCATCTTATTTTTTACATAAATATTCTATTCAATGAGTCATCGTAAACGGTTCAAATCATTAAAACAAAATATATAGTAAGCTCCATGAACTCCTTTAAGTTCTTAAATTCTCTCACGATAAGATGCCTAACCCTGCTTGGTATCTTGGGTAGCTCTAGGCTTGAATACTTCTCTTAAGAATTGTTAGTATTTCTTGGTGTTTTAGGGTAACTGTAGACTTAAATACTTGTCCCATGCTATGTTTAGTTAGAAGATTTGAAAAGAAAAAAAAAATAATAAGTAAAATGAAAATAAAATATACCTATATTTTATTTAATTTTATATATATTTTTTCTTTCTAAATTCCTCAACCAAACATAATTAATTAGTATTCAATTGTTGAGGTCAATCAAAATGTGGATCCAAACTATCTATTGTTTCGGCCATATTATATTTGGTAGAAAGAATGAAAAATAGAGAGGGAAGGGAAAAGTGCATTCTAAGACGGTTGATTTTTTGCTTGATGCGAAGGTAAGAAGGGCTGAACGTGATCAATGGGTAACAATTATCTCTGAATATGATCATGAAAGCCCAAGAAAGAGAGATTGCAGACGCTTCTAGTGAGAGGGGAATAGATTTTAAACTGTTTGCAGTAGAATGTGATCTGATCTAGATACTACCAAAACACAATAATGCAGATTATGCCCAGTAGTACCAATCCATTTTTGTTCCTACATAATAAAGTAGGTTTTGTTTTCAAGCTGCATTCCTAGACACAGCTTTTATTTTTTTGGCCAACTTTTGAAGACAAGCTCTACAAGGGGGTCCATTGAGGATGCTTCTTGTGTTCAAACAAAACATACATAATCTTATTTATATATAACCCTCAAGCCTTAAGCCCCAAAAAACACAAAACATACAAAAGTCCAAGTCACATGCAGAAACAAAAAGCAAGCTAGCTAGCTTTTAACTGCCAAAAACCAAGAGAAACATAAGAGGATTGCATTGCATTGCACAAGGTTGTTGCAAGAGATCACTTCTTGCGTTCCAGACGCACGACAGCGATGCCCTTGCCCTCGTCGTCGAAAGTCTGACTGCTCATCTGATCAGTGGCTTTGAGTTTTGATGCTGCTTCTCCGGCTGGAGTCTCTTTCATATCCACCATCACCACCTTCTCCGCCTCTTCTCCTCCCCTTCCACCACCACCACCACCCTGCTCACTCTCTACACGTTTCTCCTCCACGGTATCTATTGGCACGGTTAACTTCTCCTTGATAGCATCCTTCACGCTACCGAGGGCGCTGAATATGTTTCCCGATCCTGCAGTCCCCCTACTCAATCCCACAAGGAACATAACACAATTGGTTAGTATTATACACATCTATAGACTATATATATATATATGTGTGTGTGTATTTGGAATGTATATACTGTGTGTGTGTGAGGAAGAGGCTATTACTAAACCTCACCTGTTCTCTTCATGAGACTCCTCACTCAGCTTCATCTCCTCCATCGTCGGTCTCGCTTTGTCCTGTGTCTCATTATATTTTTCCTATATAAGACAGTATTTAACTATCATTTCAACGGTAATGACCAAATATCTTACATGTACGTAGGATTCACAATTTGGTGATTTATTTGATAGAAAGTTTAGGATCAATAATATTTTTCTCATTTCAATTTATATGCTTGGAACTCAACAATTATTTGAAAATCTTGGTTAAACAATATTTAAAAAAAAAAGGAAACTAAAAGGTGTGCACATATGTATAACTAAAATGAAAATAACATAATTTCATATTTTTTGAGTCATAATTAAACTCAACATATAAAATCATAACTAAAATAATATTCAAACTAAAAAAATTAGTTATAATTAAATTACAAAACAACATAACTATTTCCCTGCAGCTAGCCACAACAAATCAATAGAATCCCACTAACAACTGGCCAGGTCATCACATTGATGGAATCCCAATTCCAAAAACTTAAAATGTATGCAACTATAATCGACCTTGCACTTAATTTAAATCAACACTATATTATATATTTTTAATATTACTTAACCCTAGAAACAAAGGTAATGAGGCACAGGTTTATATCTACATTTTTTAACGACATCTTTGGTTACAAAATTAAGTAAAAAAATCCATTTTAAATATCATTTTCCATAATATATAGGATTAAATACACTCTTTGTTAATCTTCATATATAATTGTGTCAATTTAATTTCAATTTATTAAGCTCAACACATGTTGCTCCAAATTTTATTTAAAAAAACAATTAATACACATAATGAGTACACAATTCAAATAAACAAAAATAAAACAAAATCTTTACTGTATATATTGTAGGAGTTGGCTCTTCTCTAGTTCGTTATTGAACTGGAGGGTACTGTTGGGTTATTTTGGGTCTTAATCTAGGCCATCTTAATAATCCAAGCCGTGTCATGTGCAGAGTCCATCAAATACATTAATTTCATCATAGTAATCGGATATCGATAGTTACTTGATCGTATCAGATCATGTTTCTAACTTAATTTATTTTGAAAATTATTCATGCCATTGATAGAAATTGAAATTATGCATGGCATTGACAGAAATGTAATCTAACAAAATATTTATCGATATCCGATCAACGTAGTATTTTATAGAGAAAATATACTCGACGAGTTCTATAAATTGAATATGGATTATCGAGATGGGCTCGGATCAAAGCCCACAACAACCAAACAACAAACAATATCCTCTAGTCGGAGAGGAGCTAATTCCTATATTGTATGTCAAAGTAAGTATCTACTTCGTTCAGAAGAAAAAAAAAGAAAAGGTAAGTCTACTGAAGTATACTTCAAGTCTAAGGTTTCATAGTTCTAAATATCGAAATACCGGCCGTTACGAAGGCTTTTCGAGGTCCTGAGCCAGATACACCGTGGTGTGAACCAATTTCTTCGCAGTCTATCGGGCGATTCCAGGCATCTATTTCTTGATACGATACCTTTATATGTTCTCATATCTCGAAAGCTTTACAAACTCTAATAAATATCTAAAAATTACAAACTCTAAAAACTTTATAGTTAAAACTCTTATTCTTTTGATTCAATATGATACAAAACTTTACTAGATACAGAGCTTAGAACATTTAAAACAAGCATAAACTTCAATTTTATTTCCTGTTAATCTGAGAACAGAAATCAGAGACGACTCACCTTGGCAGCCTCACCGGTCTCCGCCGCCTTCTCCATGGTCTCTTCTTTCTTACCAGTCAAGTAACCCATCGCCCTCCTCGCCGTATCCACCGCCGTATCTTTCAACTCCGCCATCTTCGCCACCGCAGTCTCCTTCCCTTCTGTCGCTTTCTCCGCCGCACATTCCTTCGTCTCCTCCGTCTTCTCTACGGCACCATCTTTATACTCCCTCGCCTTCTCACCGCTATAATTCTTCGTCTCCTCCGCGTATTCTTTATATTCCCCTGCCCTCTCCGCAGTCCTATCTTTAGCCTCTTTCGCTTTCTCAGCCATGGAATCGGTACCCCACCGGCTTTTCTTCTCCGTCTGTCTCGCCTTCTCCGAAGCCGCCTCAACGCCTTCTCTCTTCTCGTTAGCAGCAGTTTCTTGGGTCTTGCCGGTTACAGCCTCCTTGGCTTGTTCTAAAGTGCCCGCCACTGACTTCATTAAGCTCTCTACGACACTAGGTCTTTGTTCCTCTAGCTCATACTCCTCTATTTTAGCTGCTTCTTCTTCTTCAGTTCTTTTTTCTGTGTTTGCATCGCTGAGCTCGGACACTGCTACCCTTGCAGCTTCTTCTGCTCTGTCCACTTTGTCTTGTCTCGATGCCATACTCATCAATACAAGCTCTCTCTCTCTCTCTCTCTCTCTAAGTTTTTTTTTGTTTTTGCTTTTGTTTTTGTTTCTCGCTCTAAACACTAGTGAAGCTTTCACAAGATATATGAGAGAATGATGATGAAGAAGAAGGTTTGGGGGGGTTTGTATTTATAGTTTATGTTTTTTGGTCTTTGGGGGTTTTGATTGGTTTGAGTGTTTTTGAGAGGATACAACGTGGAAGGGAGGTTGTTAGAGGGCTTGACACGTTGCAATGAGGTTGCGTAGTTGAGTGGTGCTGTTGAGGAGGTGATGTGTCGGCAAGGCGGCCGCGCTGGAGTATTTATTCTGTATTTTGAGAAGAGTAAAGTTAGGGATCATGAAAATTTTGTCATGAAAGTGATCATGAAAAATTTATGATCCTTGGATTACCTTGATTAGTGTGTGGTGTTTTATTCTAAGTGTAATCCAAGGGTCACAAAGCTTTCATGATTATTTTCATGAAAAAATTTTCATGATACCTAGCATTGCTGGAGAAGAGAATGAGATTGCACTTGGTTTTGGTTGACACCTTTTGGGATCAAATTCGGTAATTTAAATTGTTTAATTTTTAACATTTATTATGTGAAATATTAATTAAAAAAATTAAAATAATTAGATGTTAATAACTTTATGTTTGAATCATGTTTATTTTTTTTAAAAAATAGATGATAATTATAATTTTAAAAATAATTACTTTTAAAATATATATATATATATATATGATTTAAATATATTGTCACGACCAATTGGAATGTCACATATATAGATACGGATATCTAATAATCTTAAATTTTTATATAAATATTCTACTTAACAAGTATTAAGAAATAAATAGTTCAGATTAGGAGTGGGCATGGCCCGTTGGCCTACTTGCACAGCCTTAAATTTTTAGGATTTGAAAAGGTTATTTATCTCATAGAGTCTGGCGATAATGACTTTCTTCTTTTCTTTCTCTTTCTAATATATAGTCACTAACAATTGGCTACCACCATTGATTAGAGTTTCACCGGCAACTACCAACCACTGGCTACTTACTTCGGTCTACTCAGATTTAAGTTTTTAGCGAAAGAGATGAATAGATGAGTTTTTGAAAATGAGTTTCCAACAAACAAGATAAGTAGATCTACATCAGATTCTGTCAAATTTAAACAAAAGATAGTTGTTAGAGTATAATCCTTTTTTTATGTCGGTCTCTCTGTTTCAATCTCTTAATTTTTTTACTTTTTTCTCGTTACACAATTCTCTTTTCCTGTTTCAATGAAAAATTCTGAACAATTTTTTTCGAGTTATAGTTACAAACAATAAAAATTGTAAAAATTTTCAATATATATATATATTTTCTTGTGGGTGCTTAAATGAATTATATTTTAAAATTATAAAATTTGTATAGTTTTATAACATGTTTTAAATTATAAAATTTTGCAGTTTTATAGTATGTTTTTACTATAAAATTTTGTAATTTCATTATATGTTTTTCAGTTTGATTAATAAGGAGGAATACTTAATAGAATCATATTTTGAAATTGTAACAATTTTATAATTTCAAAGCATGTTTTTCAATTTGATTAATATAGGAGATTATTTGCCTAAATTCTATAAAAATTAAAAAATAACTTATATTTTTTTTTTTCATTATTGTTGTTTCTTGTTGCTACGTTTTTTTTCTTTCAGCTTATCAATATTTAACACATTTTATTATTTTTTTTGTTCTAATTATTCTTTTTTTTTTTGACAATATTCTGGACATTTCGGTGAGTATTTGGCTATGTTCTCAATGTCCAACGACATTTTGAATATTTCGGCAACTTTCAATGATGTTCATAATACTCCAGCGATTTTTCGGTGATATTGAATATTCCGACGAGCCTCCAATAACTGTCTAACAAAAGTCCAATAATAGTGGGATATAACAGTATCTTAATTTTATTTTTTCATAATAATTAAAAATATATAAAGACTAATTTGTACAAACATTTTATTTTTGAGACTATGTTTTGAACTTTATATATGGGCTGTAGCTTAACAGTATCTTAATTTTATTTTTTCATAATAATTAAAAATATATAAAGACTAATTTGTACAAACATTTTATTTTTGAGACTATGTTTTGAACTTTATATATGGGCTGTAGCTGTAAGTGCCCAAAATAATTATATTAATGACAATTAAATTAACACTCTCTATAGTTTGGGACTCGTATCACTTTAATCTTTGAGTTTTTGATTGTGGCATATTTGATCTTGAATTTTAAATTTTGTTTCAAATATGGACAATTGAATATACCATTGCTCACTTTATTTTTATTTTATTTTATTTTTATTTTTATTTTTTTTTATCCTTTTTCAAAAAACTCTCTCTGTTTTTCAAAAAACTCTCTTTCTAAAAAACCTCCACCTCGGGGCCTCACCGTTGGCCAACCGGCCATCGCCTTTGGCCATGGCGGTTGGCTAGCCTATCTTTTCTTCTTGTGCTCTTGGGTTTTCTCCCAAATAACTTGAGCCCCTTTTAGTTTTCCTTTTTCTCCTTTCCAGATCTAATCTCTAGATTTGTTTAGGTTGTTGTTTTGGTTATATCGTTTTTGTGTAGGATGCTCGGTTTGTGTAGGATGCTCGTTTTCGGTGGAAGTGGTGCTTCAGCCATGGTGTTCAGTTGCAGCCATGGGTCTCGGTTTAGGTTGGGTGCGTTGAACATGGGTGGGTTGGTCCAGGAACTTCATTCAAGCACTTCTTTGCGAGCGGGAGTTTGAGGGGTGGAGGATTCAGATTTGTTTAGGTTCTCCATTCGAGCGCTCTTGTGCGAGTGGGAGTTTGAGAGGTGATTTCTGATCAATTCTATGGTGGTTGGTGTTTGTATTCGGTTTTGAGGAGTTTGGAGCTGGGCAAACAAAGAGGGGACTACTCAACGTCTGGGGGTGAGGATTATTCGAGGGAGGTGTTTGGGTCATGGAGAAGAACCAAAGGAGGAGGCTGCAGCAGCTGTAGAAGAGGAGAGTGAAGCAAGAAGAGGCTGTCGATGTTCAGAGGTGAAGCAAAGTAGGTTCGGTCACGGGTGGTTCTCAATGGTGAAGTAAGAAGAGGCTGTTGACGGGTGGTTCTCGACGGGTGGTTGAGTGTCCGGCAATGGAGGTTGAGTGGTGCAAAGTGCTTCGAGTCAGGCGTGGGGCTCAAGAGTGTATCAGATTTGAGTAAGACGTGGGGTGTGTAGCTGTGGTGTAGGTGGGGGCTCAAGAGTTTGGTTATTTATTTATTTTTTAGTTGTTTTTAAAATATAAAATCGTGAGGCTAAGGGGTTGGTTGTAAGATTGCGAGTAACAGTAGTAGGAGAGTGAGTCTTTACTCTTTGAATCTCTCTCAGTGCGTTTTATTTCCTTGTACCTGTAAATTTCATGTTTTCAATGAAATTTTTCTTTGCCGATCCAAAAAAAAAAAAAAAAGGACAAAGTCGTTAATTTGATAAAATATAAACTAATTTGATAAAAATAAATGTCAAAAAAATATTTTTAAATTTTTAAAAATTATTTCTACTGACCAATAATAAAATTATATAAAATTGACAAATTTTTTACACATTTACTTATTTATTTATTTTTCAAATTAATTTTTATTATGTATTTGGATGATAATCATATAATGGGTAATTAGGATCTTAAGGCCTTGTTTGGGTACTCCTAAATAATCCAAAAAGTCAAAAAATTACTCAAAAAGTTAAAAAGTTAACATTATTCATCAAAAGTCAACAATTACGGCTGCACAACTCCCAATTCAAATTTTTCTCTAAAAACCAATTTTCATAATTTTTTATTACACATTTTTTCATAAAAAGTCAAAAAGTTAACCCAAACATCCATATTTTCAACCTCAATTTTTTAGTAAAAAAAGACAAAAAGTGCACTTATTTAGTCTTTCCAAACTTGGCCTTAATGTGTAATCGATATATTTAATATACGAAAAGTTTTAAGTTTTCAATTTTTTAATTTAATGGATTAATTTAATAATGATATCAAAATTGTCGTCATATTTGACTCTTGAAAAAATAGGAACTAATTTGATAAAAATAAAAACAACTACCCATTACATAATCATCATCTAAATACATAACAAAATTAAATTTTGTAAAAATAAAATAAAATAAATGTATAAAAAATTTATCAATTTTTCATAATTTTATTTTTAGTGTGTAGAAATAATTTTTAAAAATTGAAAAATATTTTTTTAACGTTTATTTATGCTAAATTAATTTATATTTTATCAAATTAATGATTTTACCTTTAAAATTAAATAATAATATCTTTAATAATTTATATTTAAAATAAGATTTAAAATTTAAAATTAAATATATTATAATTAAAAAGTCAAAAATTAAATTAATATAAGTTTTAAACTATAAAAACTGTTAGATAATTCTTTTTATCAAATTCAAACGCAATATCCAATTGAGATGACGTGAGAATCCGATACATGAGAATACGGAAACTGTCGGTTGTGTCCACTCAGGATAAATAGATATTTTATTCTGAACAACAGGATAAATAGATACTTACAGGAAAAGTTGAGGAAAGGTGGGAGGGAGGATGGTGGGAATAAAATTGTTGACTAACGCCTCGTTTGGGAGGGGTTATTTTAGTTAAAAAATTAATTAAAATTTGTTATATTATCTTTTTATTTTTTTGTATATCTTTTCGTAAAAAGTTAAAAAGTTATTAAAATAGTCTGTTTCCAAACGAGGCCTAAAAATAAAATAAATTAAAATAATTAATAATGTAAAATATTATATTTAGAAATTATTTAAAATGATTTAAATAAATATATTTTTAATTTTTTATTAAAAAAGATGTAAAAAAATATAGAGACAATTTGACCTAAATAAGTATACCTATTTAAATAAGTGCATTTATATTCATCATGCCAAATAATTATTTAATCCATAATTATTTTATTTTTTTTTTTACAACTATCGAATCAACTATAAAAAAAAATAACAAAATTTTCAAATATAATTATTTTAGTCAGACTAAAATAATTAAAAAAAAATTAAATAATCAACTAAAATACCCAATTTTCCAACCAAACCTTTGTCCATGCAGGCCAAATAGATACTTTTATAGGAAAAGTTAAGGAAATCAGAAAATGTTTTAGATTTTTATTATGAAAAATAAGTTAACGGTGTTTATTTAAAGATTTTGAAAATATGTTATTTTATTAATTTTTTGACTTTTCATAAAAAGATATGTAGAAAAATAAAGAGAATGATTTGACAATTTATAGTGACTTTTAACTAAAATGTATAATTGATAAACGAGACTTTTGTTTTGAGATCAAATCTTAAGTCAATCCTAGCCATTGATTTCAGTTTTTATTTTTTTTATTTCTCTCTCTCTCTCTCTCTCTCTCTCTCTCTCTCTAGGTACTAACCCGCTAATATTGTATCATATGGCAAAAATAAAAATTAACTAAGATAGTTTGAAAAATTAAAAAGCAAATAAGATAAACAAAGTACAAAATTTTATTGATCAGATCATATTAATTATGGGACCCATGTAATAATTTTAAAAAATTCTAAATATATATAATTTGATTATAAAATCAGACATAATTTTTTTTTTTTTTTTAATATACGATGGATTTCACCAAATATGAGAAGTCCATCCCATGATAAATGAAAATTGTGTTGAATTCTAGGATCAAATTCACATAGAAGAAGAATCAAATAATATTAGTTGTGATAGTGTAGTGAGTTCGATTTTATTGACACACTTTTTTGATTGTGTGAATAATATATACTTTTAATTGGTAAATTTATTATTTTGGATGGAAGCATTACATATTTTGAATATAAATTCATATTTTTATATTAATTATATTTTTTGTATTATTCACACATTAAAAAAAAAAAAAAAATTAGTTAACAAATTCATTTTGGTGGCAAAGTGGACATCCAGAAAAAACCACGTGGAATTTTGGGCCAGAGTTTTGGTGCTCAGAGGGCTTGTCTTGCATCGAGTAAGGATGGGCTTGGTCTAAGTGGAGGGCTCAACTCTATTAAGGCCCGGTTTGGTTTTCATTCCAGGGTAAAAAATAATAAAAGGACAAAAAAAAAAAAAAAAGTTAAAAAATTAGAAAAGGACAAAAATTATAAAAGGATCAAATTTTTTTTTTTTTTTTTTTACCATTCCAATGCTAAAAGACTAAAAAAACCAAACAAGAAAACCAAACATACAAAAAAGTTTCAGGTTAAGAAAGTCAAAAATGCGAAAAAATCAACTAAAAAAGTCATTGCCAAACGACCCCTAAGGCTTCGTTTGGAAAGAAGGGTTGGTTGGGTTGGGTTGGGTTTGGGACTATTTTAACCACAAAAATATAAAATAAGTTTTTTAGTCTAATAAGACAAAACATCACATTTAACTCATAATCATTACATTCTTTCTCTCACAAAAAGTTAAAAAAGCCAAAAAAACTCTTCCCAAACGAGACTTTTTAATTTCAAGCTAAAATAGCTAAAAAACTAACACACTTCTCAAACGAACCCTAAAAAACAATTCAATATAACGGTAATATTAATGATATGATATTATAATTTAATAATTGTTTGTTATTATTATTATTATTACAAGATAGGTAGTGGGTTCGACCTTTCCATATAAGTTTATTATTGGTTTATAATATTATTTTGTCACTGATGACATGATATCACTGTTATATTAAATTTTTACTTAAATTTAGATCATCTCTATTACACGGATTAACAATATTCACTACAATAAATTAAAATTTTAGAAATAAAATTAGGAACAAAATTATTTTTAAAGACAAAATATCATATTTTTCAAAATTCACATAATGGATGGAATTAATCTCTAATTTTTTTTTTTACGCCAAAATTACACTTAGAAACAAAAAAGTTTAGTCCCTAAGGCCTCTTTTGTTTTTCGAAATATATTAGATGTGATTATTAGTATGGTGGGATTGAGTGATGAAATTACTAATGTGATGGTATTAAGTTTAAAATGTAAGATAGATTGTGTTTATCTGTATAATAGTATTATGGTTATTAGTTGGTTGACATAAAATATATTAAATTACCTAAAAGTCCTTGTTAGGTAAAATGTGACTTTTTGCTTTTATTAAATGAAGGACAAATCAAGCGTTACACTTCCAATCTCATGGGATGGGAATTGAATATCACCTTTCGATGAGATTGTTGGTCCTCTTACTAGAGAGTAATCCTAATCTCATAGGACTAATCTCATTGAAATCTTGTTTGTGCACTTTTTGATGCAGAGTAACCATGGGATGTGTTAGAATTTGAAGACGTATTGATGTTTGCCAATATTATTTTGTAATTGTAAGAGATAGGTTAAAATAATTAATTTTTGTACCAAATTTGCTTTCTATCTCGTGTCAAATTTACTTACCAAATTTCTAAGTACAATAACTAAGATGGAAAAATTATTAGTTGATCCAAGGATAGCTCAACGTGTTGCACCTACACTATTTTCATTGGCTAGGCGCCTTATTGGTGCAGCTATGTTTAGACGATACTATCAATCCGTCAAACCATTAGCAAATTACAATGTTGTGGCACTGATTGACATTAATTTTGGACCACGCAATAACTTTTTTTAAGAAGAGCAAAACAATGGCGATTTAGTTTGGTAGAAAACTTATTTAAGTTATCCATGCCATAAATTATGTGGTTTCAACAAGAAAATTATTTTCTTTATTTTTTATAAGCATAGAGGGTTTAAGCAGGAAATGTATTTGGTGCACCCAACGCACGAGTCCGGATCCTCTGTTGTATTTTTCTACGGCGGATCTTGCGGTTCTCCAAAACGATATCGTTTTGAGACAATTTCAATAAAAAAAAAACACAAAATCAGAGAAGAAGAGGGGAAGAAGAAAGAAGCAGAGAGGAAGAGAAAGAGGAAAAGGAAGATTTGTACATGGAGGAGGAAGCGAAGGAAACTCCTGCCAAAGTTCCTTTTACAGCATCTCAGGAGAAGGAAGATTTGTAATTTGTTTTCTATTTTTTATTTTCAATTTTCAAAAGATACCTTTTAGATCAATATCTAGTCAGAAGTGATTTTGCATTCAATTAAAAAGTTTATTTTTTCTCTTTAGTGATTTTTTTTTTTTTTTTTTTAAATAATGTAAAATATTTTACTCTTTAAATTCATCTAGTAGTAAAGGTATAAACAAAGTAATTTTTAAAAAAAAAAATTATTAAAGACAAATAACATTCACAATATCATTCCAACCACTAAAACAAACTAAAACTAAAACATCTAAATATCATTATTTAGAAACCCTAAAATAATTTTGTCTAACAAATAGCTTCAACAGCAAGTCTTTGCCCAACGAGTTTGCAATTATTAGGAAAAGTAAATTCGGATGCATCAATCACGCAACTCCCTTTGCCAACGCATGCCTGCCATTAAAAAAATAAAAAATAAAAAAATCAGAACCTTAAAAATGAATTAATCAACTAAAATCAAGCATTCGGAGGATTTAGAAAAAAATTCAAAACACTAAAAACGAATTAATCAACTAAAAACATGCAATGGAGGATAAAGTAATTAAGTAAACTTACATTTTTGATGATCGTTGTAGTGTTAGGAGATTCACAAGTTCCTCTTTCAAAAGATCCACAAGAACCTCTTGGATTACCATAGCTAGCAAATTTGATTTCAGATATAGTTCCTCCTTGGCATGATAGCTCCAACTTGTTCCCTTCATAAGCATTTGCACAAATTGTTCCAACCGTGACGGTTTGGATTTTCAAATTAGTAGGGTTGCCTCCAAACTCTTCAAAGAAAACCAACAAGTTATCGTCATCTTGGAGGAAAGACCGTGGCACATGGTACCTAGTTATTATTAAAAAAAAAAAAAAATACTAAATTAATTATTTTGACATAAAAATTATAATAAATTTTAAAACTCATATATATATATATGAAATTGAAAATTGTAATTACCATCTTTGTGAAGATTGGTCACATCCACTCAAGCATTTTGAACTAGAATATGTTCCACGATAGTCACATTTATAATCACATCCATTATCGTCAGCAAAAAAGCTTGGCCAATATCTCCCAATGTTATGGCCGTTCACCCAAGCAATTCCTTTACCTAATCCCAATAAATCCAAAACAACTGGATCATTCCCCAACGGAGCCATAAAAGTCGTCTACAACAAATTAAAACAAAAAGAAAAAATTGTTATTTTGAGTTCTTAGGATAAGAATGTTAAAAAATAACAACAACAAACAAAAAGAAAAAGATAAAGAATGGCATTGCAAAAATTAGGAATGTCAAATTGATTGAATCACCTGGTACCAAACAAACATCCTATCTGTAGGGAGATTTTCTGGTTCCATTTTTGGTCATACCGATTTTTCCTCAAGTAGAGTTTTTTGTTGTCTATACCATGGATTCCGACCTTATATGTCCAGGTACTATTTTGCAAGTCCTTCACTTGGTTGTTATCACCGATCAATTTCACCGGACCATGAATTCCATTTTTTATTTCATCAAAGTGGTCACCATAAGTTCTAAGTCACCACAATATCAAAAGAAAAAAAAAAATGAGTTTAATTAATTATTTAAAAGAATATAACAAAAAAAAGTTGCCATTGTTTTACACTTAATAATATAATTCTTACTTCCAAACCAACAGTGACACTCAATAGAGATAACGAGTTCGTTCCATTTTTCATTTTAATCTTTGATTCAAAATCGAATTCATAGCGCCCACCTTTGGCCCATTGAGATCCTGAAATTAAATTATTATAAAGTCAAAACATGCAAGAAATGAGTCAAATGAATATTTCAATTGAATATTTAGACTTTCTAATCATTTAATTAAAATTAATTAATCACATTACCAACGTGCTTCCCATTAACAAATGCATGAAGTACATGCCCAGCCGTGTGAACTTTTAGGGTAACATTGTTCTTCCAAGCCGGATCCTTGTGATCAATGTCCACACTAAAAAAAAACATTTTTTAAAAAGTCCAATAAAATTAAGATATATGTATATATATATACTAATGAACAAAAAGAAAATAGAACTATATAATTACCTAGTCATGTACCACAAATAATCACTAGTGTCGTTCGCAAATTTTTGATCCATTAATTGATTACCAGTATAAATATAATCATTCCCATCTTTTTGTCATTGAACTTAAGATGTTCAAAGTGTTCTGATCTCCATGTCCACTGCAAATTATACGGTTCTTGATATTCATCGGCGTCATTCAACTTCATTACCATATTAGATGTTTGAGTATTGACCTATATAACAAAAATCAGCCAAAACTAAGCCCAAAATATATAATGCAAAGTTTTGTAAACTAATTTTATTATTAATATAAAAAAATAAAATTAGGTACAAATTTTTTACCCGAGCAGTGTTGTAAACCTCCGTATAGCAATCGGGAAGGATACTAACAGACCATGCAGGAATAGTGTAATTATTGTTCTCAAAATTAATTGTTATGTCTTCTTTGTCATTTGCATTTCCAAAGAAACATACCCTTTCACCTCTATACTCAAATATTGTTGCCTGAAAAAAGAAGAAGATAATATTTAGTTGAAAGACTCCTCTATATATTTGATAAATCTTTATAACAAATTAAATAATTAAATAAATAAAATAAAGCTTACTGTCATCATATTCCCATATTCAACATTTCTAATCACAGCATGTGTGAGGATATCCTCCATTGATCTAATGAGGTGATGGAGTTGCTTAAGATGTCCCCACTTGGGTTGATTCAGATTTCCTAAAAAACATATCATAATAATACATGTAAATGAAAAATATAGTTTACAAAAATTAAATAAGAAGTTAAGTTTGTTTACCATATTCATCAAGAGGTGCATCGTAATCATATGTTGTAGCAATGTAAGGACCTCCCGCTACTCTACCAAAATTAGTACCACCATGGTACTTCGTTGAAAAAAAAAAAATACAATTAAGAAATTATTTATTTTTTTGTTGAATTTTATGCAAAACAAAATAAAAAATATATATTTAGCTACAAACCATATAATAGTTTTGTAACGTGCCACCATATTGAAAAAAGCGTGCAACCGCAAAAGCAAGATCTTCCTGCAGTTCTGTGCGGGGTTTTTTGACCCCAACCCTTATACCTAATTAATCCATGATAGAAATATAATAATAAGCATGATTATTGATTTAATACATAAAAGCATTATACTAGCAAAGACAAATATTGAATATTAACCAGCCGCTCCAATTTTCGGTCCACATCTTCGGAATGCCACTACTAGGATGGAATCCATCACAATACCAACCATTGCATGTGTTAATCTGTCATAATAAAATTAAAATTATAAACACATTTACTTAAAAATTAAAAAAATTAAAAGAATCAGAAAATAGAAATATTAATACCATTCCTTGTGGAGGATTCGATTGTTGGCACATGATCCATGGCACTCCAATGTGGAAAGATTGAGCCAGGTCAGCACACCAGCTTATGTATGATTTTCCCTCATCTCTATAGGCCCACATAACATTGCCATACTCGTTTTCAATCTTTGATTTTTTTTAATTTTTATTTTTTATTTTTTTTTGGAAGATAGAAGAATAATTATATTAGTAATAAGAATATTCAAACAATTACAACAAATAAAATAAATATAATAATATCATAATACTACAAACAAACCTGTGCAAGGATTATAGGTCCTCCTTCAGAGGCAAAGAGACCTTCATCTCTTACCATGTCAACAATCAAAGTTGTGAAAATCTTCATCTCATTCTGAATTTGAAAATAATTGAAAAACAATTACTGAAAGATAATTTTTTTTAAAATAAAAAAAGTATCAAACACTTAATTGTAAAATTCATAAAATTACCTCATACACTTCATTGTTAGTCCTGAATGCAATGCCCGGAATATTGTGCAACCATACCGGGAACCCTCTGTGAGATATAAATAAATTAATTAAAATAAGTAAATTTATTTATTTTTATAAAATCTTATTATTATGCAAATTTAGATATTAGGATAATTACCCATAATTCCATTCTGCACATACATATGGTCCAATGCGCAAAATGGCATACAACCCTTCATCATGGATGGCTCTAATAAATCTAACAAGATCTAAATTTTCTGAAAAGTCGTACTGTGTAAATGATATGAAAAAGAGTTAAATTCATATATAGTAGAGAAAAAAAAAATCTATGAGAAAATGATAGATGAAAAAACATACTTGTCGATATATTGGCTCATGGGCATTCCAAAAGACATAAGTCTCAATGGCATTGAGACCTCCTTCCTTTGCTTTCTTGATCAAAGATGGCCACATCTAAAAAACAATTTTACAAATTCAACATCCAATCATATTAAAGTATGACTTGATTGTCTTTAACACGAGCATACATATTTTCTACTAGGGAAAAAAAAAAAAAAAAACTTTTAAACTAAACAACATTAACTCTATTTGATTTTGAAAGTAGTTGGAGTCTTTCATTTTGTGTTTTTGTTGTCTATAGGAATTTTTTTTTCATATTTAAGTCAAAAAAAAAAAAAAAATTAGACGCAGATAATCTTGATGTATCTCAAAAAAATAAAATATTTATGATTTTTTTTAAATATTTTACTTTTTAAATATATTTAGACTAAAAGAATCTAAACGATAAAAAAATTGCTTAAGATATTTAAAAAGTTCAAACACTAAAAAATAAAATTAAATAAAAAACTCAAATTGTTTTTTAAAATTATTAAACAAACAAGATGTTTTAAACTTCTTAAACAATACGTGTCAAACGGGTATGAATCCTTTTTGATAGGATCCCTTAATTTTTTAATGAAATTAAATTAAATACTACAATACAATTTTTTTAAAAAAAATAATTAACAATTTTTTATAGCGTGACCCATGTAGAGTCGCCCCTGAGCATCGTGTAATGAGTCTCCCTATTTTTTTTTTTCTTTTTCAATTATATAAAATTAAGATGCATGTGCTTTAACATTAAATTACAACTTAAAAGTACAAAACACAAATCTGCATTTAGCATTGAGTTCAAAACTTACTTCGGGAGTGCTACGAGGATAGTGTATTGAACCAGATATTATAATTTTCCGTTCTCCATCAATTGTAAGCGCTTTTTCATCATATGAAACATCAAGAGCAAACGAAAAAGAAAAACAAAAATAGAGCAGAATAATAGTAATTAACCCCAAAAATCTACTAGAATCCTTCATTTTTGCAGTGTGAAAATTCTAATGAGAGGAAGTTGAGAACCAAGATATCTATTTATAGTAGAGTTTTAGATTAAAGGATAAACAATAATGAGATAAAATATAATCTAGAGAAAATCTAAAGAAATTAGATTTATATTTACCATAAGATGTAGATAACTATAAATGATAGATATATATTATATACTAGTATAATCTGGTTTGCTATGCTAATCCTTTTAGAGACCAACCGGTCTTCAATTTTGTCATGCATCAAGTTTCATTTTATTTGTTATATATATATATGTGTGTGTGTGTGTGGAATAAAATACACTAATGGCCATAAAAATTTAAGGAAAAATTATAATTCAGTGTAATTCTATAAAAATAATTACAAATACATGAAAAAACTTATGTATTTAATTTTTAAAATTGATAAAATTTATCATTAATTTGTAATTATTTTTTTACAGTTGCACTGATCTGTAATATCCCAAAAATTTAATATCGGTTATAAATTATTTTTATTTGATATAGTTAGAAAAAATTAGATCAAATTTGTGGATCAAATTGAAACAAAAGGCTAAATAATAGGGAACACTGATATAATTTATCCATATCTAAATTGAACTGCACGTAATTGATTTTTGCTTGAACTCAAAAAGAGAAGAAAAAAATAAAAAACCCACCAATTGGTGTTATTGTGTCTATCTAATTTCCATGAAGATGCTCATCAAATAAAAAAAGGTTGGCAAGAAGTAGGTTGTAATAGTTATCTCAATGGAAATGTGAGGGTTTCGATTGCCAAGTATGGCCAGGCGTACTCACCCAAAAAAGTATGGCCAGGCGGTGGGTCGGGTCGGGGGCGATTATCCTGGATTCATTTGGGGTATGGTTGGGTGCTGGGCCATAGTCATCAAGTGAGATTTAATAATGGAGTTAAAAAAAAAAAAAAAAAGTGAGATTTAATAATTTTTGGGTAAATTACACTTTATCCCTTTTATATTTGATCACTTTTTTTACTAAGGTTTTTAAAGCAGTTTTATTTATTTATTATTTATTTTTTTCATTTTAACTATTCTTGTTTCTAATTTTTTCTACTTTATTCTTAAAGTTAATTTATGTTCAAAATTAGACAAAAAAATGATATATTGACAATTATGTGGTATAAAAATATTTTATTTTATATAACTCACACATCTGAAATAAGCTTAAACTTTAACATAATAATATATTTTTTATGTTATGTTATTGTAATATTTTCTATCTAATTTTGAATAAAATTTTGTTTTAAGAATAAAGTAAGAAAAACTTAAAACATAAAAGGGTAAAGTAAGCAAAAATAAATTTTGTCCCAATTTTTTCTAGGTGAAGTGTTTACGTGGTAGAAATTGAATTTCGTGTAGTGTGAGTCAAATTATAAAATGAATCTAAGTCATAAATTAATATTTCTGAATAAAATTTGAAGTCAAATGTTTTGTTTTGGAATCGTGATTTGGAATAAAAAATTTCAATTTTTTTTTCAAAATTCATAACCAACACACTACTCAAAACTCAATTCAAAAATTATTTTCCAAACTCATAATCAAACACATAACTCAAAACTCATAACTAAACTTTTTTCAAAACTCTATTTTAAAAAAAAAAACAAATTTCAATTTTTTTTTAATTTTGTTCTTTAAAATTATTTTTTATTTTATATTTTTTTGAAAAAATATTTTATTCCAAAAATATTTTTCTTATTTTTATTTTTGAAGAAAAATATTTTTTAAGCATTGGTCAACTAATTTGTTATGATTAAGATATATATGGGCAATTCAAAATTTAATTTTTTAAAAAATATTAAATATTTTTTTAAAAAAATTTAAAATATTTAAAAATAAAAAAATTATAAAATATTTAAAATAAAATTTATAATTTGAAAATAAAAAAATTTATTTTTTTACACATTTAAATATTTTAAAAAATACAACATACAAATATAGTAAATACTGCAAGCATTAAAAATAAATAAATAAATATTTACAATAAAAAAATATTTACCCTAAAAAAGTAAAATTATAGATTTTTAAATATTTTAAAAAAATAAACCTAAAAAATTTTAAAATACAACTAAAAACATTTTTCAAAACTCAAAACTCTTTTTAAAATTCATAATGAAACAAATTTTTTATTTTCAAAACTCATTTCTACAACTAAAAACTCAAAATAGAACTTAAAACTCAAATCATGATTCAAAAACCAAACCAAGTGGAACCAAAATTTTGAAATCGTTTAGCAACTCAATGTTTTAGCTTAAAAGTTTAAAAGTTACTAAAAAAAATAAAAAGTCAATAATCTATAAAAAAAAGTCAAAGATTCTTTTCTTTTCTTTTCTTTTATTTTTTACTTTTTACATATCTTTTCGTAAAAAATTAAAGTCATTCTATATATACTAATTTTTTTATTTCATATTTTAAGTAAAAAATTAAAAAATTATTAAAATAACAGGTTCAAATGAGGTCATAATTGTCTTTTTCAGGTTCTTTTGGCTGACATCAAGTGTAAGAATATATCTTCATATAAAAAATAGAATAGTGAAATCATAAAATATTGATGGGAAACTGATAAAAACAAAATTGTTGCCAAATACTAAGGTGCCGTTTGGTAACACTTACGTTTTTAATTTTCTGTTTATATTTACAAAAATTTAAGAAACTCAAATAAAAACTTGTTTGGTAAAATTTTTGATTTATAAATCAGTGGTCTCAGTTTATAAATTTGGCCAAAAAATGAAAACACAAAAAACGTGTTTTCGTTTTGAGTTTTGAGTTTTTTTTTTTTTTTTACCACCCAAGACTTGCCACCACTCGCTACTATTTTCCACCACCATCTTCCGCCGCCACCACCACCCACCCGCCACCACCACCACCACCACCACCATTCACCACCCACCTGCCACCACCACCCACCACCCGCCACTACCCACCCCTCGCCGCTGCCACCACCACCACCCACCACCCACCTGGCATCCACCGACCACCCGCCACCCGCCATTACCATCCGTCGCTCGCCACCACCACCCGCCACCTACTTGCCACCACCACTCATCACCCACCTGTCACCACCAGCCACCCACCACCTGTCACCACCAACCACCTGCCACCCACCCGCAACCACCACCCATCACCATTACCCACCACCCACCCGCCTGCCACCACTACCCACTCACCCGCCTACCACCACCACCCACTCGCTACCACTTACCACCCGCCACCGTCACCCACCCACCTACCTACCACCACCACCACCACCACCCGCCATCCGCCACCCACCTGCTACCACCACCTACCACCTGCCACCGCCACAACCACCACCATTCACTCGTTACCACCTACCACCCGCCACCGTCACCTACCCACCCACCCGCCACCGCCCACCACCACCCGCCATCTGCCACCCACCTGCCACCACCACCCATCACTCGCCACCACCACCACCACCACCACCACCACCAACTCGCTACCACCCACCACCCGCCACCGTCACTCACCCACCCACCACCACCACCACCACCTGCCATCCGCCACCCATCTGCTACCATCACCCACCACCCACCACCACCACTAGTACCACCACCACCCACTCGTTACCACTCGCCACCGTCACCCACCCACCCACCCACCACCACCACCACCCGTCATCCGCCACCCACCTGCCATCACCACCTACCACCTGCCACCGTCAATACCACCACCACCCACTACCACCCGCCATCTGCCACCCACCTGCCACCACCACCCATCACCCGCCGCCGCCACCACCACCACTACCCACTCGCTACCACCCACCACCCGCAACCATCACCCACCCACCCACCCACCCACCACCACCACCACCTGCCATCCGCCACCCACCTGCAACCACTACCACCACCATCCACTCGCTACCACCTGCCACCGTCACCCACCCACCCACCACTTACCTGCAACCACCACCACCCACCCGCCACCACCCACCACCACCTGCTACCGCCACCTACCTGCCACCACCACTACCACCACCCCGCCACCACTACCACTACCAACTTGCTACCACCCACCACCCGCCACCGTCACCCACCCACCCGCCACCACCCACTACCACCACCACCACCACCCCCCATCCGCCACCCACTCGCTATCACCCACCCACCCACCCACCCACCACCAGCTACCCACCACCCACCGTCACCACTTGTCATTTCTTACTCTTTTTTATATTTTTAAACATTTTGTCAATTAGCAAACGCGTTTGTAGTTTATGTTTTTCTAAAAATAAACAAAAAATAAACAAAAACCAGTTTATAAATTTTTTGTAAATATAAACTGAAAACGTAAACGTTACCAAACACACCCTAAAAATTAGGCTAACACCAACTTGAAAATTTTGGCCTTCTTAGGGTACGTATGTCAAACAAGTACTACAATTTTAAAATTTTAAAAAAAAAATATTCAGAATAAAATTACTTTTTATGGATAATATTTTAGTTGCCAAAAATTTCATTAATTACGAAATTAAAATTTATTGATGAATTACTATCTTTTTCGACCTTTTGTGTTAATAAGTAAGCCTTTTTGGCATTAAATTATTTTTTTTTAGAAGTGCATTTATTAGAAAAATTTTCGAACTTTTGTTGCTAAAAATCTTTTTTTTACTTTTCAAGACGATTTTTTAACAATGATCCTTATAACAATAAAATTTGATTTTTAAATTTTTTTTGCAATTTTTTTTTTTTTTTTTAAACTTTTAAAGACAAATAAAATTGACTCCTAAAACCCGTATATGTTGCCATAAAATATGCTTTTTATAGATCTTGTTACTGAACTTTTTTAAGAGGAACCAATAACACATATTCAAGCGGTAATCTTTAAAATCAGTTTCTAATTCACTCTTTAATGATTTTGAATAAACTAAAATTGGACGTTCATCTACACGTGGAAGTAAACATGTTGCACCATGGACCCATTACAAGAACTCACTTTAATTTTGGTTTAAAGTTGATAAAAAAAATTATTTTGTACAAAACTATTTTTGAACACCACCTAGTCTTATCCATAGGGTATGAAATAATTGCCCCTTCAGCAGAATAACATTGCATTATTGAAAAAAAAAAAAAAAAATACGACTTGAAAATATTTTAAATGGGAACAGTTTCTCTCTAGTTGGGTTTTCCAACTAGAGCGTGTTGTTAGGCTTCCGTTGGCCCTCCACAGAGTCCAAATCGATAATCTGAACCTCGTCAAGTATTTCATTCCTGTAAAACATTATGTCAATTGGATATCAATAATTACTTGATCATATCATATTTGTGTCAATAGTTTATTTTAAATCATAGTGACCGATGACACATATTTGATTTGATCAAATATCTATCGATATTCGATCAACCTAATTTTTTGAAAAGATGAAGCACTCGAGGAGATTTACACATTGATTGGTTCGAATTATCGATGTGGATTTTATGGTTGCGCCACGGAGCCCAACATCACTCTCTAATCCGATTTCAAATATGAGAGAAGCCTAAGCCATTTTAAATTCATGTCAAAAAAAAAAAAAACAAAAACAAAAAAAAAAGCTTCATTTGATTGTAATTTCTTTTCTATTTTCTATTTTTTATTTTTAAAAGATACCTTTCAGATCAATATCTGACAATTTGGCACCCAATTAAAAACATTATTATTATTATTATTTTTTAAGTGATCTTTCTTTAAAATAATGTCAAATTTTTACTCTGTAGATTTGTTTAGTGTTAGAGAAATAAAAAAAAGTAAATTTTTTTAACAAAAATTCAAAAGAAAAAAAAATTAAAGACAAATAACTTTCACAAAGGCGATATTATTCCAACCACTAATCAAAACTGTTGGTGACAAACTTGGTTATGGAATTGAGTGGTTGTTTGGCATATTAGCACCTTTTTTTCCCCTTTTTTTGTGGATCACAACATTTTTTTAATTTTTTACACATCTTTTCATAATATTAAAAAATATACTTATTTAGATCATTTCAAACAAATTCTAAGTAGACCACACAATCACTACATTATCCACAAAATAATAATAAATAATAAATAAAATGTTGGTCTTTAAATTTTATCTTAATCACGATCTTCGGGTTTATGGAGTTCATCACAGGTAAGGGTGTAAACGGTTTGGTTCGGTTGGTGTTGAGAGTATGTTTAGTATCAAGCCGATCCTTTCAGTTTTTATGATTGAGAAACTGATACAAACTGTATGTTACGGTTCGGTTTTGTCAGTTTGATGTAGAAGAGAAATTTATATTAAATTTTAAAAAGTTTTATAGTAGATTATAGAAGTTTACATTGAAAATAAATAAAGAAAATCTATGAAAATTGCTCTATAAATGTTTTTCTCCTTAATTTTTATCACGATAAGTGTATTATATTAGTTACTTCTAATAAATGTTCAAGAAATTATGATATAAAAATATTTAAATATAATATTCGGTCTGTTTAGTTTGCATCAGTATAAAAAGTTTTAAAACCGAAACAGATTGTATGTTATATAAAACAGACTGGAAATTAAAATTTTGATCTGTTTTGATTGGTTATCTCAATTTTATCGATTTTTCTTGCATTCCTAATCATGGGTCCATTTTAAAAATCTGAACAGTTCATTTTGTAGGATCTTTTGGAAATATCATTCATTAAAAAAGAAAAAAAATTAGATCGATCTAATAACATTTGCATTTTATCTCGACAAATCTTTAGAGAAGAAATAGTCATTTTTTCGAGGGAGGAATTTTGTTTTTTTAATAAGATTATCCATTTTTTTTGTAAAACAAACGCGATATAACAAAAATATTATGATTGTTGTCGCGATACCATAAAAACAAAATTTACGATTCAAATCATTAAAATAAAACTTACTGTAGAACACACAAATTCGAATATGACAATCAAATTCAAATTTGAATATTACAACCAAAAAAGAAAGTAATTGTTGTTCAAAGCTATGTTTCCTTGAGGACACACATTCCTACTTAAGAGGATCTCGAACGTTACTTACTTATTTATTTATTTATTTATTTATCAAATTGGAGTAAAAATTTGAGATTTCATCAAATCACTGATCGATCGAGAGGACAATTGAGAGGATGTTTGGCTAGTTGACTGGCCAGTGTAAATTTTTCAAATTCTGAAACAGACTTTTCTAAAGAAGTGGTCGACTCGGAGAACAACCGGCCGGACATCAAACTGGTCATCTAGTGCTTATACGTTCTCCAACAGCCACATATAAAGCTAATGGCTATCTACAGTAATTTTTTGAAAGGTTTAAGCATCCTTAATTTGATGAAAATTTGAAATATTCTTAGGCTTGGTTTGGGAACAGGCTATTTTAGTAATTTTTTGGCTTTTTACGAAAAGGTGTGCAGAAAAGTAGAGAGGTGATGTGATGTGTTTTAGTTGACTTTTTGGCTTTTTGGCTATTTTAGCCACTTCCCAAACATAAACTAGTTTGATGTTAACGTTGAAGCATCGAAGTTATACGTTTTTCATCAAATTTAAATTTAATAAAACAAAAGATCATACGTTTGGAGACACTCTTATACTACAAGTCTTGGAACTAATTAAGGTTTCGTTTGGGAAGTGGATTAACGTTTTGATTTTTTGACTATTTTAGTCTAGGGCTATAAAGTCTCGTTTGGGAATGACTTTTTGATTTTTTTACTTTGTGTGAGAAAAAGAATGTAATAATTATAGGTTAGATGTGATATTTTGTCTTATTGAACTAAAAAGCCTTTTTTTATCTTTTTCGTGGCTAAAATAGCCTCAAACTCAACCCAACTCTTTTTCCCAAACAGCAATGTTAGGTATCATGAAATTTTTTTCATAAAAATAATTATGAAAAGTTTGTGACCCTTGGATTACACTTAGAATAAAACACTACATACTAATCAAGGTAATCTAAGAATTATAAATTTTTTATGATCATTTTCATAATAAAACTTTCATAATTCCTAACTTTTTCCTTTCCCAAATGAAGTCTAAGAAAAAAAGAGTTCGGATCATAAATTCAAATTTGATTTCTTTTTTTTTTTTTGTTTTTTTATCTATCGTATACACCTCTTCTCTCTTCAACCTCCATTTCCCCAAACCCACTATCTCTTCTCTCCGTCTGTAGCATCACCACCGCCATCAGCGGCGGCTCTTCTTCTTTCTTCTATTCCTCATCCACCGCAGATCGGCCGTTTGCTGCTGAATCTACTATTGCTGATACAAATGAAAGCTCTCGCTTTGTCGTCTCTAGTTTGCCTAAGACCGCTTAATCGTCGCCAAGAACGAGTTCGAAACAACTAGCTCCTCCGCTGCCCTCTGCGGCGACAAACAGGGAAGTCATTCCAGAGATACCCCTAAACAGAGCTCGAGTACCTTGAATTGAATTCGAGCTGAGTACGCGCTATTTCGCACTCGACCGCACGACTTGTGTCAGGCAGAGGAGAGCGGGGACGGCGTGAAGCAACATCGTTTGGGCGTAGCCCCGGCAGTGCGCGACGGACACCGTCTTCTCGAGGGCATACGCCGCTTCGTCCGTGGCATCGCAGCTTGGGGATGATTCGGGGATGATTCTCTCTCTCTCTCTCTCTCTCTCTCGGGTATAGTTTCTCTCTCTAGGAATTCTTTCTAGACGCTTAGGGCTCGTTTGGTTTGATTTTCGAAAAAAATTTTAGAAAATTTTCTCTACAAATAAGTTTTCAAAAGTAATCAAACCAAACAAATTTTTTCAAAAAATTTTTCTAAAACTTGTAAATCAAATAAGTTTTCCAAACAAATCTCTCTCTCACACATATCAAATCAATTACTTTTTCCAAAACTCTATCTCAAAATAATTTTTCAAAACATCTTTTTAAAAAAACCAAACCAAACATGTTTTCGTACTTTTTATTTCTAAAACACATATCTCAAACACAAACCAAACATAGTTTTTCAACTTGAAATTAAAGAGGGTGATGTGCTTTGAACCTTTGATTAGATGGATTCAATAATCAATTTGTACAGATAAGAAAAAAATTGTACGGATAAAATTTTGACAGATAGTGGGTTCGTAGAGAGAGAGTTCAAATAATTTTGACAGATAGTGAGTTTATGGAGAGAGAGAGAGAGAGAGATAGATAGAGGGAGAGAGAGTGGGTTTTGAATAGATATATGAGAAAAGGGTGGTAGCTCGAATTTTGGGAGGGTCGAATGGCCCGAATTTGAGAAGAGAGGGAGAGAAGAGAGGGAGAGGGAGAGAGCCGCGAGGGAGAGCAGAGAAGCTCGCCGTCGCCTCTGCCGACGCTCGTCGCAGCTCTGCCCACCGTCGTCCTCGTCGCAGCCCAGCCCCGCCGTGGGTCGTCCTCGTCTGCCCACCGTCGTCCTCGTCGCAGCCCAGCCCTGCTGCTCGGCGCCGTCGTCTGCCCAGCGCCGTCGTCTTCCCAGCGCCGTCGTCTTCCCAGCCTCCACCCATCACCGACCGTCGAACCTCGTCGCGCCGCACCACCGCGCCTCGCAGCTCCTCCGCCCCTGGTTGAGCCCCCTCCTGTCCAGTTCCCCCCCTTCCCTTCCCTTCCCTCCTCCGCCCCTGGTTGAGCCCCCTCCAGTCCTTCCTCCCCCTCCCTTCTCCTCCTCCCTTCTCCTCCGTTCGTCTTCCTTCTGCTGAAATCAAAAAAAAAAAAAATACAAAGGGCAAAACGACGTCGTTTTGCCCTTTCGGGCCATTCGACCCACGCTCTTTCGAGCTACCAACCGGGACTGTAGATATATATAGGACCCCTCTCTCTCATCTCTCTATTTATATATGTCTGTGTATGTATCGAAATTTGAACAGATAATTTACCTACAAAAAAAAAGAAAAAAAGAATTTGAACAGATAGAATAAAAAATTGATCAGATAGCAAAAAAATAAGCTTGGTGAATTTTAAGAGATAGATACAAATTTGAATATATATGTTCAAAAAATTGAATAGATAAAAAAAAAAATAAAAATAAAAAAGATTTGAACAAATAGGTTAAAATAAAGAGCAAAATTGTAAATAAAATGTTCTCCAAAATTACAAAATGTACTTCCAACCACAATATTTTACAAAGTATGTACTTCTCACCCAAAAAAAAAAAAAAAAAAAATGCCCAAAGGACCTAATGCCTCAAGCAATCCTCAAATTGAATTTATCACCAGTTCTCTCTTAAAAAAAAAAAAAATAAATAAATAAAATGTATAATGCAATGTGAAAAAAGAATTTATGATGTGATTAAAACTATGTCCTAATACTCTATATTCTCTATTTTAATGTATTTTTAGTCATTGCATTATGTGAAGAAAAATTATTAAATTTTTTTTTAGTAAAAATTAATCTTCTAATCTGTCAAATATTATGTAAAAATCTCAAAATATATGAATTATAAGAAATGATTCAATATATTAAGAAAACAGAAATAGAGCAGCCAATTAAACTTCGTAAATTTGTAGTTGTTGCATTAATTAACTTTCCCACGCATACCCTACTTAAAGAATATTATTAAAGAGCAAAAGCTAGGAAAAATGCATGCGGTTTGTTAATGTTGTCAGTATTTCATTTATAAAATATCAAAATAAAATAAAATTTTTAATTGAAAAAAATTAAAATAAAAAACTTGCTTGGGGTACAAATATTTTGAAAATAAATAAAAAAAGATGTTTAATGAGTTGCTAGAGATGATGGCTGATAATGGATGATGGGGATGGATAGTGCGACGTGGCCAGAGGTGACCGGAGATTAAAATGGTGACCAATCCTCCGCGGAAGGTTTGTTGAAGCTCACTAATGGTTGGGCGGAGGTCATAGGTAATAAACCGACCAAGCGGTGGGCCAATAGTGGGTGGTGGTGGCAGTTGGTTAGTGGTGGGTGAGAGAAAAGAAACTAAAAATTTGTTCTGAAAAATCACCTTTTTTTAGTTTACAAAAAAACTAAAAATTTTGAAATCAATTTTATTTTTTTAAAACAAAAATAATATATAATCAATTCTCCCCCCGCCCCCCCCCCCCCCCCCAAAAAAAAAAAAAAACAAAATACGAGAAATAAAAAAAAATAAAAACATTAACAAATAACCCTTAAAAGATCCCCTAAACATGACATATCTACAAGCCCCAGTCCACACTATAAAACACAAAGGGTAAATTACATAAAATTCATTTTTAAATTGTCTTTACACTAACCTACGGTGATTTTTTTTGGATTGTAATTAATATATTTTTTATGGATTTGCAGTTTTTTTTTGTCGTTTCTAATTTGTTGTATAATTGTTTGTTTGGTCCTTTAAGTTCTCGTCATTTTTTTTTTGTTGTATGGTTTTTGGCAAGAGAATATTAAGATCTCTGTCTCTTTGTCTCTCTGTCTCTTTCTCTCTCTCATACATGTTTTAATATAATATCCCTGCTCTAGTTAGCAAATATGAACCAAAACGATGGAAGGAGCCATTTAAACAGAAATTTCATACTTTAAACTAAATTAATGGACTTAAGATATTAAAAATCAAAGTGATACAGAACATCTTAATTCAAAATATTACTTTGAGATCACTGAAACTTAGATTATAGCCAAATAATTATAGCACTGATAACACAACTTAATATCCATTAAAATAACTATACCTATCAAACAATAAAAAAATCACCAAACTAAAAAGTAATACTAATACACTTAACCACTAAAACAAACTAAAACTAAAACATCTAACTATCATTAGTTAAAAACCCTAATACTGTGTTTGGTTGGGGGATTTAGGAAGGGATTTGGAAAGAAAAACAGAAAAATTTCCAAATCCCTCATCAAATCCTCCAACCAAACACAACGTAAAATAATTTTGTCTAACAAATAGCTTCAACAGCAAGTCTTTGCCCAACGAGGTTGCAATTATTAGGAAAAGTGAATTCGGATGCATCAATCACACAACTCTCTTTGCCAACGCATGCCTGCCATTAACCAAAAATAAAAAAATCAGAACCTGAAAAATGAATTAATCAACTAAAATCAAGTGTTCGGAGGATTAAAAAGAAAATTCAAAACACTTAAAAACGAATTAATCAACTAAAAACATGCAATGGAGGATAAAGTAATAAGTAAACTTACATTTTCGATGATCGTTGTAGTGTTAGGAGATTCACAAGTTCCTCTTTCAAAAGATCCACAAGAACCTCTTGGATTACCATAGCTAGCAAATTTGATTTCAGATATAGTTCCTCCTTGGCATGATAGCTCCAACTTGTTCCCTTCATAAGCATTTGCACAAATTGTTCCAACCGTGACGGTTTGGATTTTCAAATTAGTAGGGTTGCCTCCAAACTCCTCAAACAAAACCAACAAGTTATCGTCATCTTGGAGGAAAGACCGTGGCACATGGTACCTAGTAATTATTAATAAATAAATAAAAAAAACATTACTAAATTAATTATTTTGACATAAAAATTATAATAAATTTTAAAACTCATATATATATATGAAATTGAAAATTTTAATTACCATCTTTGTGAAGATTGATCACATCCACTCAAGCATTTTGAATTAGAATATGTTCCGCGATAGTCACATTTATAATCACATCCATTATCGTCAGCAAAAAAGCTTGGCCAGTATCTCCCGATGTTATGGCCGTTCACCCAAGCAATTCCTTTACCTAATCCCAATAAATCCAAAACAACTGGATCATCCCCCATCGGAGCCATAAAAGTCGTCTACAACAAATAAAAAAATAAAAAATTGTTATTTCGAGTTCTTAGGATAAGAATGTTAAAAAATAACAACAAAAAATTAAAAAAAGAAAAAGAAAAAAAAAGAATGGCATTGCAAAAAATTAGCAATGTAAAATTGATTGAATCACCTGGTACCAAACAAACATCCTATCTGTAGGAAGATTTTCTAGTTCCCATTTTCGGTTATACCGATTTTCCCTCATGTAAAGTTTTTTCTTGTCTATACCATGGATTCCGACCTTGTATGTCCAAGTATTATTTTGCAAGTCCTTCACTTGGTTGTTATCACCCATTAATTTCACTGGACCATGAATTCCATTTTTTATTTCATCAAAGTGGCCACCATAGTTCTAGTCACCAGAACATCCAAAAAAAAAAAGTTTAATTAATTATTTAAAAGAATATAACAAAAAAAAAGGTGCCATTGTTGTACATTTAATAATATAATTCTTACTTCCAAACCAACAGTGACACTCAACAGAGATATCGAGTTCGTTCCATTTTTCATTTTAATCATTGATTCAAAATCGAATTCATAGTGCCCACCTTTGGCCCATTGAGATCCTGAAATTAAATTCTTATAAAGTCAAAACAAGCAAGAAAATGAGTCAAATGAATATTTCAATTGAATATTTGGACTTTCTAATGATTTAATTAAAAATAATTAATCACATTACCAACGTGCTTCCCGTTAACAAATGCATGAAGTACATGCCCAGCCGTGTGAACTTTTAAGGTAACATTGTTCTTCCAAGCCGGATCCTTGTGATCAATGTCCACACTAAAAAGAAAATGTTTTTTAAAAAGTTCAACAAAATTAAGAGACATATATAGTAATAAACAAAAAGAAAATAGAACCATATAATTACCTAGTCATGTACCACAAATAATCACTAGTGTCGTTCGCAAACTTTTGATCCATTAATTGATTACCACTATAAATATAATCATTCGTCATCTTTTTGTCATTGAACTTAAGATGCTCAAAGTGTTCTGATTTCCATGTCCACTGCAGATTATATGGTTCTTGATATTCATCGGCTTCATTCAACTTCATCACCATATTAGATGTTTGAGTATTGACCTATATAACAAAATCAGCCAAAACTAAGACCAAAATATATAATGCAAAGTTTTCTAAACTAATTTTACTATTAATATAAAAAAGTAAAATTAGGTACAAATTTTTTACCCGAGCAGTGTTGTAAGCCTCCGTATAGCAATCGGGAAGGATACTAACAGACCATGCAGGAATAGTGTAATTATTGTTCTCAAAATTAATTGTTATGTCTTCTTTGTCATTTGCATTTCCAAAGAAACATACCCTTTTACCACTATACTTAAATATTGTTGCCTGAAAAAGGAAGAAGATAACATTTAGTTGAAAGACTCCTCTATGTATTTGATAAATCTTTATTAAAAATAAATAAATAAATAAAATAAAGCTTACTGTCATCATATTCCCATATTCAACATTTCTAATCACAGCATGTGTGAGGATATCCTCCATTGATCTAATGAGAAGATGGAGTTGCTTAAGATGTCCCCACTTGGGTTGATTCAAATTTCCTTAAAAAAATATCATAATAATACATGTAAATGAAAAATATAGTTCACAAAAATTAAATAAGAAGTTAAGTTTGTTCACCATATTCATCAAGGGGTGCATCGTAATCATATGTTGTAGCAATGTAAGGACCTCCCGATACTCTACCAAAATTAGTACCACCATGGTACTTTGTTGGAGAAAAAAAAAAAAATACAACTAAGAAATTATCTATTTTGTTGTTGAATTTTATACAAAACAAAATAAAAAAATGCATTTAGTTACAAACCATATAATAGTTTTGCAACGTGCCACCATATTGAAAAAATCGTGCAACCGCAAAGGCAAGATCTTCAGCAGTTCTGTGCGGAGTTTTTTGGCCCCAACCCTTATACCTAATTAATCCGTGATAGAAATATAATAATAAGCATGATTATTGATTTAATACATAAAAACATGATACTAGCAAAGACAAATATACTACCAGCCGCTCCAATTTTCTGTCCACATCTTCGGAATGCCACTACTAGGATGGAATCCATCACAATACCAACCATTGCATGTGTTAATCTGTCAGAATAAAATTAAAACTTTAAACACATTTACTTAAAAATTAAAAGGATTAAAAGAATTAGAATATAGAAAATAGTAATACCATTCCTTGTGGAGGATTCGATTGTTGGCACATAATCCATGGCACTCCAATGTGGAAAGATTGAGCCAAGTCAGCACACCAGTTTATGTATGATTTTCCCTCATTTCCATAGGACCACATAACATTGCCATACTCGTTTTCAATCTTTAATTTTTTATTTTTTGAAAGATAGAAGAATAATTATATTAGTAATAAGAATATTCATACAATCAGAAAAAAAATAAATAAATATAATAATATCATAATACTACAACAAACAAACCTGTGCGAGGATTATAGGTCCTCCTTTAGAGGCAAAGAGATCTTCATCTCTTACCATGTCAACAATCAAAGTTGTGAAATTCTTCATTTCATTCTGAATTTGAAAATAATTGAAAAACAGTTACTGAAAGATAATTTTTTTATTTTTTTTATTTTTAAAAGTATCAAACACTTAATTGTAAAATTCATAAAACTACCTCATACACTTCATTGTTAGTCCTGAATGCAATGCCCGGAATATTATGCAACCAAACCGGAAACCCTCTGTGAGACATAAATAAATTAATTAAAATAAGTAAATTTATTTATTTTTATAAAATTTTATTATTATGTAAATTTAGATATTAGGATAATTACCCATAATTCCATTCTGCACATACATATGGCCCAATGCGCAAAATGGCATACAACCCTTCATCATGGATGGCTCTAATAAATCTAACAAGATCTAAATTTTCTGAAAAATCGTACTGTGTAAATGATATGAAAAAGAGTTAAATTCATATATAGTAGAGGAAAAATAATCTATGAAAAAATGATAGATGAGAAAACATACTTGTCGATATATTGGCTCATGGGCATTCCAAAAGACATAAGTCTCAATGGCATTGAGACCTCCTTCCTTTGCTTTCTTGATCAAAGATGGCCACATCTAAAAATCAATTTTACAAATTCAACATCCAATCATATTAAAGTATGACTTGATTGTCTTTAACACGAGCATCCATAAATTCTACTAGGAAAAAAAAAACTTTTAAACTAAACAACATTAACTCTATTTGATTTTGAAAGTAGTTGGACTCTTTCATTTTGTGTTTTTGTTGTCTCTATGAATTATTTAAGTAAAATAAAATAAGATAAAATAAAATTAGATGCACATAATCTTGATGTATCTAAAAAAAATAAAATATTTGTGAATTTTTTTTAAAATATTTTACTTTTTAAATATATTTAGACTAAAAGAATCTAAACAGTAAAAAAATTGCTTAAGATATTTAAAAAGTTCGAACACTAAAAAATAAAATTAAATAAAAAACTCAAATTGTTTTTTAAAATTATTAAACAAACAATGTTTTAAACTTCTTAAACAATAGGTGTCAAATGGGTATGAATCCCTATTTGATAGGATCCCTTATTTTTTAATGAAATGAAATTAAATTAAATACTACAATATAAATTTTAAAAAAAAAATAATTAACAATTTTTTTATAGTTTGACCCATGTAGAGTCGCCCCTGAGCATCGTGTCATGAGTCTCCCTATTTGTTTTTTTCTTTTTCAATTATATAAAATTAAGATGCATGTGCTTTTAACATTAAATTACAACCTAAAAGTACAAAATACAAATCTGCATTTAACATTGAATTCAAAACTTACTTCGGGAGTGCTACGAGGATAGTGTATTGAACCAGATATTATAATTTTCCGTTCCCCATCAATTGTAAGCGCTTTTTCGTCATATGAAACATCAAGAGCAAACGAAAAAGAAAAACAATAATAGAGTAGAATAATGGTAATTAACACCAAAAATCTACCACAATCTTTCATTTTTGCAGTGTGAAAATTCTAATTCTAATTCTATTCTAAGGAGAGGAAGTTGAGAAGTAATCACCAAGATATCTATTTATAGTAGAGTTTTAGATAAAAGGATAAACAATAATGAGATAAAATATAATCTAGAGAAAATCAAAAAAATTAGATTTATATTCACCATAAGATATAGATAACTGTAAATGATAGATATATATTATATACTATCATAATCTAATTTGCTATTCTAATCCTTTTAGAGACCAAACAGTGATTTAATTATAAAAAATTTAAGAAAAAATTATAATTCAGTGTAATTCTATAAAAATAATTACAAATACATGAAAAAACTTATGTATTTAATTTTTAAAATTGATAAAATTTATCATTAATTTGTAATTATTTTTTTTACAGTTACACTGATCTGTAATATTGCAAAAATTTAATATCAGTTATAAATTATTTTTATTTTATATAGTTAGAAAAAATTAGATCAAGTTTGTCACAATAGAAAAATATGGATCAAATTGACAAAAGACTAAATAATAGGGAACACTGATATAATTTATCCATATCTAAATTGAAACTGCACGTGGTTGAATTTTGCTTTAACTCAAAAAGAGAAGAAAAAAAAAAAAAAACCACCAATTGGTGTTATCGTGTCTATCTAATTTCCATGAAGATGCTCATCAAATAAAAAAGGCTGGCAAGAAGTAGGTGGGTCGGGGCGGGGCGGTTATCCTGGATTCATTTGGGGTATGGTTTGGTGCTGGGCCATATCATCAAGTGAGATTTAATAATTTTTGGGTAAATTACACTTTACTCTTTTATATTTGTTCACTTTTTTACTATGGTTTTTAAATTTTTTTTTTCATTTTAACTATTCATATTTCAATTTTTTTTTATTTACTTTACTCTTAAAGTTAATTTATGTTCAAAATTAGACAAAAAAAATAATACATTGACAGTTATGTGGTATAAAAATATTTTATTATATATAACTCACACATTTGAAATAAAGTTAAACTTTAATATAATAATATATTTTTTATGCTATGTGACAGTTATTGTAATATTTTCTATCTAATTTTGAACAAAATTTCGTTTTAAGAATAAAGTAGGAAAATCTTGAAACATAAAGGGGTAAAGTAAGAGAGAATAAATTTTCTAGACTAAAATTAGGGGTCGCGCGGGTCAGTTAAGGCTACGAAATCTCCAATCCGCCATTCGTCCGTCAGATTGGCGGATTGGAGAAAATCAATCCACATCTGTCCAACAATCTGGCACATGTGGATTGAGCGGTGGCGGATGGATGCGAATTGGTTTGGCAGTTTAAAATTTTATAAATTTTCAACATAATTCAACTTGTGCACTTCCTCAAAAAAAAAAAAAAAAAAATATTACAATCAATGACTTAAAAAATATTACAATAATTGCATGCCTCATCCACAGAAAAAATGTTTGAAACTTTAGAATATTACAATCATTACATGCATCATCCACATATTACAATCATAGCATGCCTCATCCACATAAAGTATAACAATATGTGGTTCTTAAAATATAAAAATAATTCAAACCACCAAAACCATGAACAGAGCAGTGGTAGAGATTGTATATTGTTACATCTATATCTGTTTTATTATAATCATTACATGCATCATCCACATATTACAATCACAACATGTCTCATCCACATAAAGTATAACAATATGTGGTTCTTAAAATATAAAAATAATTCAAACCACCAAAACCATGAACAAAGCAGTGGTAGAGATTGTATATTGTTACATCTATATCTATTTTTGAAAATAAAACCAACCAGCATATATCATCTTTTTAATTTATTATTTTTAGAGTTAGATTTAAAAACCAAAAGATATAGATAAATATTACATTTATTTTTTTCAATTCAAAGAATATGTTCCCCGACCAAAAAAAAAAAAATCAAAGAATATGTTCAAGTAAAACTCTTTTTCAACATAATATTTAAACTCTTTTTCAATTGAAAATACAAACAAAATATCTAAACAAATTGAAAACACAAAATCTTACAAATTACTAGGTCCTCGCGGTTTGGCAATTCGGTTGCGGCCAAATGAACCTTAAATTTGTCATCTGTCCAAAATTAGGAGGATTGAAAAAAATCAATCTGTAACCGTCTGCTCGTTATCACACATTTGTTCAAAATAAGGTGGATCAGTTCGATTTGGTTGGTTTGGACAGATCAGTATATCTGTTGCTCACCCCTAACTAAAATGAGAAAGTGACCAAATTTAAAGGTGATAAAGTATAATTTACCCATAATTTTTCATAGTATGATGGTCTATAATTCCATTGGTAGGCCTTGTTAGGGTTCCTTTTTTAGGAGATTTTTTTATATGTTTTTTTTTGAGAGGGGGAGGGGGGGACTGTACCAATTTTTAAAGATAAAAATAGCCTAAAAACTAATTCAAAACTGTACCAATTTTTAAAGATAAAAATAGCCTAAAAACTAATTCAAAATTTGCCAAGAACCTAGATTTTTTGTCCCAATTTTTTTTAGGTGAAGTTTTTATGTGGTAGAAATTGAATTAGTACAGTATGAGTCAAATTATAAAATGTATCTAAGTCATACACTACAAAAATTTCAGTTTTTTGCGACGGCAAAATGCTGTCACAAATACTCAAAATGTCGTCTCAAAAAATTTTTTGCGACAACAACTGACTTTTAGTGACGGGGAGTGGGAGGTTACAACAATGGGCGTTGCTAAAAGGTTTTAGCGATGGCATAATGTCGTTGCCGTTTTTTTTGCGACGGCAAAGTTTCCTTTTTGCGACGGAATTCTGGTGTCGGCTTTAATATGTAAAAATCTGAGATTTTTTGATATGGCACTGTGTTGCCGTCGCTAAAAGTGTTATTTGCGACGGCAAAAATGACGTCATGAAAGTGTTTTTATTGCCACGGGAAACCTGCTGTCACTAAAAGTTTATTTGAGACAGCACGATATGACGTCGCTAAAAGATTATTTGCGACGACAAAGAACACCGTCGTGAAAGGTTTTTTGTTTCAACTGTTACCAATATCTTTTGCGACGGTATTGCTTACGTCGCAAAAAATCTGGTTCTAATGTTTTTTGAGACGGTGTGGTGCCGTCTAAAAAAAAAAACTACATAAAATTATTAAAAATATCAAAATTACCTGTATTAAATGAAAAATAATTACAAAAGAAACCAATAATTAGATAATAATATAAAAATAACAATTCATTCATAATAAAAATATTCTTCCATTCACAACATCACATCAACAAAATTATTCCACTACATAATGTTGCATAATACATATACAATGTTTAAATACATAATGTTGTTCACAATTCAAAATAACGTAAATCAAAAACAAAAGTTTTTCTCATGATTCTTCCGTGGGTAACAAAAACAAAAGTTAGTCGCAATCTTCACATGCCTACATTCCACAAGAAGCAAACTAATAAAAAATATCTGAAAACAAAAAATAAAAATAATTAATGAAAATATAATTATGTGTTAATATTTTAATTACAAAAAAAAAAAAACATAAAAAATTAACTACTATATAATTACAAAGATAATTAAGTAAATAATTTTGGCTAGACAGAAATTTGGCTCTAACTCCCAAATTGGAAACCCGATTGGAGTCCTGTCTTCTCTTACAAGTCTCTCGTGCCTAGGTGGTCGTGTGTGCCAAGTTTCGTGCTAAACCGAAGTCGTTTGGTGATTTTGCGGCGTCAACACCTCGAATTCAAGTTTCTTAAAAAAACTAGTTTGCCTAGAGTGAAATTCGGCTCTAACTCCCAAACTGAGAACCCGATTCGAGTCCCGTCTTCTCCCATAAGTCTCTCGTGCCTAGGCGGTCGTGTGTGCCAAGTTTTTCGTGCTAATCCGACCCCGTTTGGTGATTTTGGGGCATCAACACCTCGAATTCAAGTTTCTTAAGGAACTAGTTTGCCTATAGTGAAATCCGGCTTTAAATCCCAAACCGGGAACCTGATTGGAGTCCCGTCTTCTCCCACAAGTCTCTCATGCCTAGGTCGTTGTGTGTGCCAAGTTTTGTGCTAAATTGACGTCGTTTGGTGATTTTGAGATGTCAACACCTCGAATTCAAGTTTCTTAAGGAACTAGTTTGCCTAGAGTGAAATCCGGCTCTAACTCCCAAATCGAGAACCCAATTCGAGTCCCGTATTCTCCCACAAGTCTCTTGTGCCTAGGCGGTTGTGTGTGCTAAGTTTTGTGCTAATCCGACCCCGTTTGGTGATTTTGGGTCGTCAACACCTCCGATTCAAGTTTCTTAAGGAACTAGTTTGTCTAGAGTGAAATCCGGCTCTAACTCCCAAACCAGGAACCCAATTGGAGTCCCGTCTTCTCCCACAAGTCTCTCGTGCCTAGGCGGTCGTGTGTGCCAAGTTTCGTGCTAAACCGACGCCGTTTGGTGATTTTGGGGCATCAACACCTCGAATTCAAGTTTCTTAAAAAACTAGTTTGCTTTGAGTGAAATCCGGCTCTAACTCCAAAACCGGGAACCCGATTCGAGTCCCATCTTATCCCACAAGTCCATCGTGCCTAGGCAGTCATGTGTGCCAAGTTTCGTGCTCATCCGACCCCGTTTGGTTATTTTGGGGCATCAACACCTCCAATTCAAGTTTCTTAAGGAACTAGTTTAGTTAGAGTGAAATCCGGCTCTAACTCCCAAACCGGGAACTCGATTGGAGTCCTGTCTTTTTCCAAAATTCTCTCGTGCCTAGGCGGTCGTGTATGCCAAGTTTCGTGCTAAACTGACACCGTTTGGTGATTTTGGGGCATCAACATCTCGAATTCAAATTTCTTGAGGAATTAGTTTGCCTAGAGTGAAATCCGACTCTAACTCCCAAACCAGGGACCCGATTGGAGTCTTGTCTTCTCCCACAAGTCTATCGTACTTAGGCGGTTGTGCGTGCTAAGTTTTGTGTTGAACCGATGCCGTTTGGTGATTTTAGGGCGTCAACACTTCAAATTCAAGTTTCTTAAGGAACTAGTTTGCCTAGAGTGAAATCCGGCTCTAACTCCCAAACCGGGAACCCGATTGGAGTCCCGTCTTCTCCCACAAGTCTCTCATGCTTAGGCGGTCGTGTGTGCTAAGTTTCGTGCTAAATGATATATACATATATATATATATATATATCATTTTCATAAGCCCAATTGACAAATTCATAAGCCTGCATCAATAAGAACAAGTAATACTTTTTGTATTTTTGTAAATAAAGATATTTATATAAGTTAACGAGAACCAAAGCAATAAGTAACACTTTCCAGTTTAATTTGAATAAACCAATTCATCAAAATAGTTATAGTTAGTGATGCAAAAAGCCATTAAAATTCACAATTTCACCGCAAAATTTATAGCTACGTGAAAAAAGAATACAACCAGAATTGATCCAAGAAAAAAAAGACTTACATAATCTTGATCCAAGAATTTGAGTTGTCTATAAACCTACAGCAGCTCAAAACTCCATTCACCACATCCTGATGTTGAAAAAAACAACAAAATTCAGTAAATTTAGAACATAAAAACCAAGAAATCCCAGATCTGTAACTCACAACAATTTATTTAACAAATTACAAGTTTGAGAATCAGATTCAACAGATCTAACCCTTACGCATATTTTATTTTATCATCATTTTTGCACAGACCTTACCCAGATGTCTGATTATCTTCTTTTACGTTAACAGTAAAACTGGCACCCAAAAAAACCCACAAATCTGTTAACCTCAAAACCACTTTTCCACTACGAGTAAAATGATCTATCAAGAACATTAATAGACAAAGTGGTCAAGAAACCCTAAATTGGAAACCAAAATTGGGACAAAGTTTTATAAAATAAAATAAGAAAAAAAAAATAGAAACTTAATTCACATGAGCATTTAACAAAATTACTGGATTTTAACAAAGATAAAAATAAAAATTACTGGAACCTTAAATCTGTGACAATTCACATATATATATATAATAAATAAAAAAAATAGAAACCTTAAATCTGTGACAAAATTACTGGATTTTAACAAAAATTAATCATGTAAATTAGGAATTTGGGAAGAGAAATTGGAGGGAAAAAATGCAATGTAAGTATAGAGTGTTTGGAACAATTTTTTTCTTTCTTACCTTTAGTCCCGTGGAGAGGTGTCTCTTCGAGCTTCCAACTTGGGCATTTTATATCGAGATTCAAGTCAAGGGAGTTGAAAGTGGAGTGAGATCTGGAGCACGAAACTTGCTGCTGCTCGTCACTCTGACGAAGGCCGTCGTTCACCCTCGTCACTCGTTGTTTACAGTCGCTGCTGCTCGTCACTCCGGCGAAGGCCGTCGTTCACCCTCGTTCACTCCGGCAATGCTGAATGCAAGTAGGGATTTTGAGGATTTTGGTTTCAGATGTTGAGAATTTTGATTTTGAGGATTTTGGGACACATGACCACAAATGGGATACAAATGATCGGGACACCAAATATTTATTTTTTGCAACGGCATATTTCAACCGTCGCAAATGATACATATTAACCAATCAAAACAACGCCGTTTTACCAATATTTGTTTGCGATGGGCTTTTACCGTCACAAATGGTCCACTATTTGCGACAGTAACTTCTTACCGTCGCAAAATAATATTTTTTGCAACGGTATACCAGCCGTTGCAAATGTTCCTGCATTTTTTTTTTTACAATCATTAGAGATGGAGGTCAGTACTGTCACCAAAGGTCATTTTTTTCAACGGCAAATACACGCCATCGCCAAAGACTTTTTTTTGCGACGGCAACTACACTACGTCGCAAAAAACCATTTTTTTGTGACGACAGTTACCTCGTCTCAAAAACCTCCGTGTTATTTGCCCTCTTTTCTTGTAGTGATAAATTAATATTTTTGAATAAAATTTGAAGTCAAAGGTTTTGTTTTGGTATTGTGATTTGGATTAAAAAATTTCAAATGTTTTTTCAAAACTCATAACTAAATACACTACTCAAAACTAAATTTAAAAACTATTTTCAAAACTCATAATTAAACACACAATTCAAAACTCAATTCAAAAACTCTTTTCAAAACTGATAACCAAACTTTTTTTAAAACTCTATTTTTTTTTAAAAAAAACAAGTTTCAAAAAATTACTTTTTTATTTTGTTCTTTAAAATTATTTTTTATTTTATATTTTTTTGAAAAAATATTTTATTCAATTTTTTTTTCTTATTTTTATTTTTGAAGAAGAATATTTTTATATATATTTTTTAAAAAATATTTTGTTAAGCATTGGTCAAATAATTTGTTATGATTAAGATATATATGGGCAATTCAAAATTTTTACTTTTTTTAAATTTATACTATTAAAAGCCATGGTCTCGTCATTTCTGCTCCCAAGATTAGAGATGTTCTTAGTCAACCTACTGGTGTTATAAAATATGATAACTTAACTTATGGTGATATAATTAGCACTATTCAAAAAGAAGGATTAAAACTGTGTATTGATCTTAAACTTAGTCAAAAAGCTGCTAAAGATAAACATAAGGCTAAATATGAATGAGAAAATTTCTGTGAACAATACGGACTACCTCCTATAGCATCCTCTCGTCGAAAATCACACAAATACTCCAAACATAAACATAAATCATCTTACCATAAACATAAAAAGAATTATTTACCTTCTAAATCAAATGATAAATTCTATACTAAACCTAAAAAGAAACATTATAGAAAATCTGCTCATCCGAAATCTAAATCTAATAAAGATATTACCTGTTATAACTGTGGTAAAAAAGGTCATTATTCTAATACATGTAAAGAAAAACAAAAATTAAAGGATAAGATTAATCAACTTCAAATCAATAATGAATCTAAAAATCAATTATACGAAATCTTTCAATTAAATCAATCAGTTAGTGATTCCTCTTCTCATAATCCTAGTACATCATCTACTGATAATTCATCTAGTGAAGATTCTGATAATAATATTGAATTAGGATGTAATGATGTTTGTTGTAAACCAATTAAACAAATCACTGTTCTTACTAAACAAAATCAAGAAGAATCTGCTCTTATTGAATTAATTAGTCGATTAGATAATCCTGAATTAAAAAAGAAATATACTAATAAGTTAAAATCCTTATTAACTAATTCTGATCGAACACCTAAACCTGATAAACCCATAAGTAGTCTATCCAAAACTTTAGAGCAATTTAAAAATAAAAATAAAGAAATCACTCTACAAGATTTACAATATGAAATCAATCAGATTAAACAAACTATTAAAGACTTACAAAACAAAGATAGAACTTTAGAAGATGAAATTATTACATTAAAATTAAATAAAAGTTTAGATAATTTCCAAAATAATCAGAATGAATCTCATCATGAATCTGATCATGATTCTGATCCAACTAATCTTGAGAATCTTTTGTTTAATAATCGATCTCATCATTCCAATCATTCTGAAAATAAACGATTAAATCTTGTTGATAAAATTCATATCCAAAAATGGTACTCCAAAGTTAAATTAATTATTAATGATTCTAAATTAGATGTTGTTACTTTAATTGATACTGGTGCTGATTTAAATTGCATTCAAGAAGGATTACTCCCTACTACATATTATGAAAAATGTCATGAAAAATTAATTTTTGCTAATGGTAGTAAAATGCATATTAAATATAAATTACCAAAAGTTCATGTTTGTCACGATAATGTCTGTTTTAAAACCTCATTTGTTTTAGTCAAAAACATGAACGATAAAGTAATCTTAGGAACACCATTTATATTTCTATTATATCTGTTTACTACATCTAGTGAAGGAATAACAACTTATGTTTTAGGACAACCTGTTACTTTTAAATTTTTATCTCCTCCAGAAATGTTAAAATTAAATCAATTAAAAGATTGTTCTATTTCTCACACTATTAATGGATTAATTCATCATTTAAGATTTCTTAAAGAATAAATTAATTATAAACGAATTGATCAACAACAAACTGATCCAATTATTATTTCTCAAATTAATAAATTTAAATTAAAATTAGAAACAACTGTTTGTTCCACTTTACCTACTGCATTTTTGCATAGGAAAAAGCATGTAGTCACATTACCATATATCAAGAATTTTCATGAAACCCAAATTCCTACTAAATCAAGGCCTATTCAAATGAATCATGAATTACTTGAAATGTGTAAAAAAGAAATTAATGAACTTTTAAAAAATAGAATAACTAGTCCAAGTAAATCACCATGGTCTTGTCCTACTTTTTATGTTCATAAAAATGTTGAATTAGAAAGAGGTGTCCCTCGTTTAGTTATCAATTATAAACGATTGAATAAAGTCTTAGAATGGATTCGATATCCTATTTCCAATAAAAAAAGATTTAATTAAATGCCTTAGTCAAGCTGTTAATTTTAGTAAATTTGATTTAAAAAGTGGTTTTTGGCAAATACAAATTCATCCTACAGATCGATATAAAACTACTTTTATTACACCTTTTGGTCATTATGAATGAAATGTCATGCCATTTGGATTCAAAAATGCTCCTAGTGAATTTCAAAATATTATGAATGATATATTTAATCCATTTAGTCATTTCTCCATTGTTTATATAGATGATATATTAATTTTTTCCAAATCACTTAATGAACATTGGAAACATTTAACTACATTCTTTTATACTATTAAAAGCCATGGTCTCGTCATTTCTGCTCCCAAGATTAAATTGTTTCAAACTTTTTTTTGATCGGAAATTGTTTCAAACTAAAGTTAGGTTTTTAGGCTACAATATTCACCAAAATACCATTTTACATATTAGTCGTTCCATTGAGTTTGCATCTAAGTTTCCTGATGAAATTTTAGATAAGATCCAATTACAACGATTTTTAGGATCATTAAACTATACAACTGAGTTCTACAAGGACCTTAGGAAAACTTGTCAACCTCTGTTTGATAGATTAAAGGATAACCCTCCACCTTGGTCTTCTGTTCATACTTCTATTGTTCAACAAGTTAAACAATATGCCAAGTCTCTTCCTTGTCTTGGTATTCCTACTGACAATTCATTCAAAATTATTCAAACTGATGCTTCTAATATTGGTTATGGTGATATTCTTCTTCAAAAAGTTACTCCTCACTCATCTGAACAAATTGTTCGTTATCACTCTGGTGTCTAGAATAAAGCACAATTAAATTATAGTACTATTAAAAAAGAAATTTTATCAACTGTTTTATGTATTACTAAATTTCAAGATGATATTTTGAATCAAAAGTTTTTACTTCGTGTTGATTGCAAATCTGCTAAATATGTTTTAGAAAAAGATGTTCAAAACCTTACTAGTAAGCAAATTTTTGCTCGTTGGCAATCTCTATTAAGTATTTTTTATTTTGATATTGAATATATACCTGGTTGTCAAAATTCCATTCCTGATTTTCTTACCCGGGAATTTTTAGAGGGGGGATAGGGATGATTACTCCTTTCATTACTTACCATAAAACCCACATCACCCATTACCAAGCCCTTATTCGCCAAACTGCTTACCGCATTGCCAGACTAAAATTAGCCCGAAAAACTACTAAACGTGCTCAGTATATTAATTACCATCAGATTCAAGCTTGTCGCCATTTACTTGCTGATTATTACAACTGTTTGGATTACCATCAACAATACTTAGACCTTCTAAGTGGTTGTTAATCTTCATTGCTAATCTTTGTTTCTTTTAAACAGATGTCTCGTCCAAGGCCTCCCTCTTAAGCCTTGGTCCCCTCCAGTCAGCCTTTCGTTCCTCCTCCTCCAGAGTTAGTAACCCAGTACCATCCAATTGAAATGATAAACCATTACCAGGTTCTTGGTAACATACCTAAACCTAGCTACACATCTGCTTTGGCTACTAATCCTTTTGCCTCTTCCAGTCAAGCAGTGACTCCATACCCTCCTAATCCTATTAAAATAGCCCGTTCTGATTATGTTAAATCCACCACTACTAATCTATTCTTCAAAGAACCTAGTCATCCTAAGAGTCAGTCTGTTAATGATCTTGCTAAATCTTATTTTCCTCATTGATGGCATTTTGTTTCAATGCATCCTGAGAAAACCATCACCTATTACAAAGACATCCTATAAAACCACAAATCCATTTTGATTAAACCTATTTATGATCGAACTTACACTAGTAAAGTTATCTATCATTCTCTCTACATTCACTACATAGTTTCTTTAGCTGAATGGGGTCCTCCATCTCAACTTCGAGATTTACCTAATCACTTCCTTTAGTATAGTTATTATGACTATATTGATGCCTGGTTCAAAGTATTCCCTTACCAAACTGATACATTTAGTCACTCTTGGTTTATTCAATTTGATCAAAAGTTTAAATCTGAATTTCCTACTTAGTTTATGAGATGGTGGACTCATTATGGCGCCATTTCAGATATCTTTCCATTAACTGTCATGGAGCAGGCTAACTATTTTTCAACTGTTTTCTTATATTCCCCACGACAGAAGAAATTCCCTAAACTGCTTATTTTTATATCCAAATACAAAATTTCTTGGATATTTAAATGGCAATATGGCATTTCTGATGATGTTGTTCAACGGTTACATATGGTTAAATGGTGGGATAACTACAAAGTTTCCCGCATTGTTGAAATGGTGCACACTGAATTTCCAGTTAACATTCATGCTCCAACTCCTGCTATGGTTAAAGTTCAGCAGAACCCAACTACTTCAATAATCCAAGGAAGCCAACTTCTTATAATCAACCTTGGAAGCCCAACTACAAGCTCTTCCAAGCCCAAGTCTTCCAAGTCAAAGGCTAAACCAACAGCTAAATCAAAGACTGCAAAACCCAACACTGTTAAGCCTAAAGCAGCGGATAAATCAACATCAAAGGATAAGCCCAAGTCCAGGTCCAAATCATCTAGAGATGAGTTACTCAAAATGGCTCGTCTACTAGTTAATCAAGCTAAAGCCCAATCATATTCGAATAACAGTAATTTAGAAGAAGGTTCAGGCAGCTCAAACTCTTCTGAAGGTTCAACTACACAAAATCCATATGGACCCAAGTTTCAAGATGCTCAGGACCCATATGCCTAGTCAGCTTTGCATTGGATTCCATATATTTACAATTTGGCTTCAATAAATACTCTTTTGAGAAAAGCTGCCATTTTGTATTTATATTGATTCCATCTGTTAAATCTCCACCGAAAGTAATGAATAGTAAAAAGTCACTATTCACTTTTACTATTCATCACTCAATCAATCTGGTTAAAGCTGCATCATCTTTTGTCAATCAACCGAAAGCATTCGACAGTCTGCTTTTGTCCATGTGCTGCCAGCTGCTCTCCTGCTCCACCTATTCACATGCTGCATAATTTCTTTTCTTTTCTATAAATTGTAATGGTTAATTCATCTGTAAGGGCCAAGAGAAAAAACAGAGCGAAAAAGAAGTGCTCTTCTGTTTAAACCCTGTTTCTGATTTTCTGATAATGTATCTTGGAAGCAACTTTTTGCAGTAATTTCCAAAACAATTGTAAGTTTAAAGTTATTTAAAGTATTGTAATTTTAATCACTATTTTTAGTTTTGTGTATAATTTATTCCAATATATTAATCATCTATCTGTTAATCATCTTCTTCCACCTGTTTTGCTGCTTCCGCGTCTTGAATGGTATCAGAGCCACGTTATGTTGCTATCTATTTCTTACTGTCTGATTACATCTCTTTCATCGTGCTCTATTTTCTGTCTGTTAATCTATTTTACAAAAGTCTTAATACATTGTCTGTTAATCTGGTTTCGGTATTCTTAATCTGTCCATAATTCTATCTGTGTTTTCTACTTTGTAACTAGCCACCCAACCTTCGTCCCTATCCTTGGTAAGTCCTTTGGTTAGGCAGTGTTGGATTTTAAGGGTCTTTCGAAATGGATATGTGGGAAAACTTAGTATGTGAAAACATGTATGCGAGAATAAATATTAGTAGGAGTGCCTATGAAATGTCTGACTATAGTATAGATTAAAGTGTTAATACCATCAGGTTTGTAATAGCCAATTGTTTCATAAAAAATAGGTAGATCATTTTCATCTTTTTGATTTGCATATAATATAGATTCACGTTGATCTTCAGTAAGGTATTTTTTCCACCAAGATTTTAGTATACCAGTAAAACCAGAAGTTATTAGTAAGACAATTTTAGCTTTAGTATATTTAGGGTAATTACTAAGATAACTATTAGTAACCATGGATAAATGATTTAATTTTTGAAGTATTTGATCTTCACTAAGACCGTTAATATTCCATTCGTATAATTTTTTAGCAGAGACAGAAAATTGATTAGAAAGATTAGTCTCTTCAAATTGGAGATTAGGAGGAGTAGGTCGAGAATACCAATTTTTGGTAATTTGAGGATTCACTTTGGGATAATGAATTTTAGCAAGAGTAGAGGATTGAAATTGTTGAGTTAATTGATTTATTTCATTATTTGTAGTATTAGTTCCAGATTGACTAGAAACAGTATCAATAATTTGTTGGTTTAAAACAGTAAGACCTTTTTCTTTTTCTTGAGAGGATGAACCTTTTTCAGAGGAATTTATTTTAGTAAGTAGTTGTTCGATAGAATTATCATTAGTAACTAAACTAGTTCTTTTGGATTTGTTACTAGGAAGATTAAGTAAATGTTGGTCTAAAGATTTAGGTGTAACAGTAGTTGAATCGAAATGAATTTCAATTTTATCTAATTGTGTACTAATTGTTTTTAAACATTGATTAGTATAATTATTTTGTTCAATGACTTTTTTAATGTCAGGGTCAGTACTAGACAACTTAAAAGGAGAGGCTGGGACTTCAGTTCCTTGATGATCAATAATTAATTAAAGGAGGATGACTAGAACTACCAGTAGTAGTAGGAGAAGTTTTTCATTTATATTTTGTGATTGTATTAATTTTTTTGTAATAATTTTCAAAGTATTCAAAGAAAGGAAGTTCAATATTATATTCAATCATAAAATCATATCATTTACGAGTTATTCGAGATTGTTGAGTAGAATCATATTTAGTACAATCTTTTGATTCTGTTTTCTTTAGATCGAAAATCAATAAGAAGTTTATCAAGATCAGGGGTAAAAGATTTCTTAATTGTCATTAATTGAGGATTGATGGGATGTGTTACTTCGAAAGAAGTTTGAGTGGGAGATGCCTGGGATTCATTATCATCTTCAGGTAAATGTGTGTTAGCAGAATATATGAGTTTACTAATTTGGGATGTAGTAGAGTTATCTATACCTTTCATCTTATTATGGGAAGTGGGGACAAGATGGATTTGATTATTTTTACGAAATAAATGTGTATTAAAGATCTCATCTTCAATTTCAATTTCAGTAGGACACTAGATGTACTATGTCAAAATTTATTTATTTTTTTAAAAAATTAAATATTTAAAAAAAGTAAAAATTTTGAAACATTATTTAAAATATTAAAAAAATTAAAATATTTAAAAAATAAAATAAAATATTTAAAATAAAAAATTATAAAAATATTTAAAATAAAATTTATATATTTTAAATAAAAAAAATAAATTTTTTAAACATTTGAATATTTTAAAAAATACAACGTACAAATATAATAAATATTGCAAACATTAAAAATAAATAAATAAATATTTACCCTAAAAAAATAATATTTTAAATATTTAAAAAAATATATCCAAAAAATTTTAAAATACAATTCAAAACTCAAAAACTCAAAACTAAAAATACAACTAAAAACTTTTTTCAAAACTCTATACTATTTTCAAAACTCATAACGAAACAAATTTTCTCTTTTCAAAACTCATTTCCAGGAGTAAAAACTCAAAATAGAACTCAAAACTCAAATCAAGATTCAAAAATTAAATCAAACGGAGCCAAAATTTTGAAATGGTTTGGCAACTTAATGTTTTAGCTTAAAAGTCAACAAGTTACAAAAAAAAACTAAAAAGTCAATAATCTATACCAAAAATTCAAAAATTCTCTTTTTTCTCTATTTTTTACATATCTTTTCGTAAAAAAAACTAAAATCATTCTAAATATAATAATTTTTTTATCTCATATTTTAAATAAAAAAGTAAAAAATTATTAAAATAACATGTTCCAAACGAACTCTTAATTTAGCGACTTTTTCAGGTTCTTTTGGCTAACATCATTACCATTTTGTGTTACAAGTGTGAGAATATCTTCATATAAAAAATAGAATAGCGAAATCATAAAATATTGATGGGAAACTTACAAAAACAAAATCGTTGCCAAATACTAAAAATTAGGCTAAACCAACTTGAAAATTTTGACCTTCTTAGGGTATGTATGTCAAACAAATACTACAATAAATTAAAATTAAAAAAAATATATATTCAGAATAAAATCACTTTTTATGTGTAATATTTTAATTGTCAAAAGTTTTATTAATTATGAAATTAAAATTTATTGATGAATTACGATATTTTTGGACTTTTTGTGTTAATACCGATCTACTAATACCGACCGAATCGAACCAATCCGCCGTATTTTGGACGGATGCGTGATGACGAGCAGATAATTGCGAATTGATTTTCTCCAATCCGCCAATCTAGCAGAAAGATGGCGGATTTAAGATTCCTTTGGCCGCAACCGAACTGTCAAACCACGAGCACTCTTAGTAATTTATAAGACTTTGTGTTTTCAGTTTGTTTAAATATTCTGTTTGTGTTTTCAATTAAAAAAGAGTTTAAATATTCTGTTGAAAAAAAGTTTTCAACTTGAATATCTTTTTTGAATTGAAAAAAATAAACGTATTATTTATTTATATTTTTTGATTTTTAAATCTATCTCTAAAAATAATAAATAGAAAATATGATATATACTGGTTGGTTTTTGTTTTCAAAAATAGATATAGATGTAACAATACAGAGACATACAATCTCTACTACTGCTCTGTTCATGATTTTGGTGGTTTGAATTGTTTTTATATTTTAAGAACCACAGATTGTAATACTTTATGTAGATGAAGCATGTTGTGATTGTAGTATGTGGATGAGGAATGCAGTGATTGTGATATTCTAAAGTTTTAAACTTTCTTGCTTTGGATGAAGCATGCAGTGATTGTAATAATTTTTTAAGTCATTGACTGTAATATTTTTTTTTTTGGAAGTGTACAAGTTGAATTATGTTAAAAATTTATAAAATTTTAAACCGCCAAGCCGATTCGCATCCATCTGCCAAACCGCTAATTCGCTCAATCCACATTCGCCGGATTGGCGAACGGATGCGAATTGATTTTCTACAATCCGCCAATCTAGCAGACGGATGACGGATTAGAGCTTCCGTGGCCACAACCGACCCGCGCCTACCCCTAGGCTAACATCATTACCATTTTGTGTTACAAGTCTAAGAATATCTTCATATAAAAAATAGAATAGCGAAATCATAAAATATTGATGGGAAACTTATAAAAACAAAATTGTTGCCAAATACTAAAAATTAGGCTAAACCAACTTGAAAATTTTGACCTTCTTAGGGTATGTATTTCAAACAAATACTACAATAAATTAAAATTAAAAAAAAAATATTCAGAATAAAATCACTTTTTATGTATAATATTTTAATTGTCAAAAGTTTCATTAATTACGAAATTAAAATTTATTGATGAATTACTATCTTTTTGGGCTTTTTGTGTTAATAAGTAAGCCTTTTTGGCATTAAATTATTTTTTTTAAAAGTACATTTATTAGAAACATTTTCAAACTTTTGTTGGTAAAAATCTTTTTTTTTACTTTTCAAAACGGTTTTTCAACGATGATCCTTGTAATAATAAAAATTGATCTCTAAATATTTTTTGCAAATTTTTTTTTTTTTTGAAGACAAATAAAATTGACTCCTAAAACCCTTACACGTTGCCATAAAATATGCTTTTTTTGGATCATGTTACTGAACTTTTTTAAGAGGAACCAATAACACATATTCAAGTGGTAATCTTTAAAATCAGTTTCTAATTCACTCTTTAATGATTTTGAACAAACTAAAATTGGACGTTCATCTACACGTGGAAGTAAACATGTTGCACCATGGACCCATTACAAGAACTCACTTTAATTTTGGGCCAAGTTTGGCATATGAGAAATAATTCATCTTTTTATCTTTTTTCTATCACATCATCTCTCTACTTTTCTGCACATCTTTTCGTAAAAAAACAAAAAATACATTTATTTAGATCATTCCAAACAACCCCTTGGTTAAAGTTGATAAAAAAAAATTTATTTTGTACAAAACTATTTTTGAACACCACCTAGTCTTATCCATAGGGTATGAAATAATTGCCCCTTCACCAGAATAACATTGCATTATTGAAGGAAAAAAGAAAAAAGAAAAAAAAAAGGACTTGAAAATATTTTAAATGGGAACAGTTTCTCTCTAGTTGGGTTTCCCAACTAGAGCGTGCTCGCTACAAGAAAATACATATTTTGCGACAAAAATTAATTTTTTTGTCGCTGAAAGTAGTGCAAATGGCGACTAAAATGGATTTAGTCGCCAAAATTGGTGACTTTTGCTGACTAAAAGGGTTTAGTCGCCGAATACAAGGCTTTTAGCGACTAAAAGGCAATTTAGTCGCCCAATGTGGGGGTTTTAGCAACTAAAGGTTGTTTAGTAGCCAAAAGTGACTGTTTTTGGCGACTAAAATAATTTAGTAGCCAAAAGTGATGGTTTTGGTGACTAAAAAACAGATTGGTCGCCGATTGTAGGTGTTTTGCCGACTAAACACAGATTGGTCGCTGAAAGTGAAGCTTTTTGGCTACAAAAAAAAAATTAGTAGCTAAAAACTGAGTATTGCCGACTAAAATTCAGTTTTGTAGCCAAAAGGGGACGTTTTTGGCGACAAAAAACAGGTTTAGTCGCCAAAACTACTTATTTTTAGGCGAAACTTAATTTTTTTGCGACTAAATTATAATTAGTAGCCGAAAATGATAGAATTGGCGACTAAAAATTTAATTTAGTCGCCAAAAGTGGCCTAAATTTTTTTTTAGTAAATAATTTATATTTTACATAGAGTATATTGAATTAAAAAAATTATATTTATATATATTATTTTGTATTAATACCGGTTAATATACTATATAAATAATATATATTGCATATATATTTATGTGATATTATAGTGGCATAGTGGAGGGAGTGTATTGCAAAAAGTTTGGCGTGTGGTGGTGGGATGTCTCAGGTTCGAAACCTGCGAGCAACAGGTTCAACATTTTTTTTTTTTAAATATGCTTTTGGTGACTAAAATAGGTGGTCGCCAAAAGCTTCAGTATTGGTGACGAAAAAAATAGTCGGGAAATGTATAAATTAAAAAAATAATTTACTATTGGCGACTAAAAATTTAGTCGCCAAATGTATAATTAAAAAAAAAAATGAGCTTTGGCGACGAAATTTGTGGTCACTATAGAGTTTGTTTTTGGCGACTAAAAGTGGGTTAGTCGCCAATACCTTCCGCGACAGTTTACCAGCGACCAACATGGCGACTAAAAAATTTAGTCGCGAAAACCTAAAACCCGACTTTTGGCGACTAAAAAATCACTTTTGGCGACTGAAAATTTAGTCGCCAAAAGTGATTTTTTTTTGTAGTGGCTGTTAGGCCTCCGTAGGCCTTCCACAAGTCTGAATCGATAATTCGAACCATTCAATACGTAAGTCTCGTCAAGCATTTCATTCTTGTAAAACATTACGCTGATTAGATATCAATAGTTACTTGATCATATTATATTTGTGTCAATAATTTATTTTAACCGTTGACACAAATTTGATTTAATTAAGTATCTATCAATATCCGATCAACGTGATTTTTTGCAGGAATGAAGTACTCAAGGAGATTTACACATTCATCGGTTCGAATTATCGATGTGGATTTTATGGTGGGCCCACGGAGCCCAATATCACTCTCCAATCCGATTTCAAATATGAGAGAAGCCTAAGCCATTTTAAATTCATGTAAAAAAAAAAAAAAAAACTTCATTTGATTGTAATTTCTTTTCTATTTTTTATTTTTAAAAGATACATTTTAGATCAATATCTGACAATTTGGCATCCAATCAAAAACATTATTATTATTTTTTTTCTTTTTAGTGATCTTTCTTTAAAATAATGTCAAATTTTTACTCTGTAGATTTGTTTAGCATTAGAGAAATCTAAAAAGTAAATTTTTTTAACAAAAATTCAAAAAAAAAATAATTTATTAAAGACAAATAACTTTCGCAAAGATGAGATTATTCCAACCACTAGTCAAAACTTTTGGTGACAAACTTGGTTATGGAATTGAGAGGTTGTTTGGCATATCAGCACTTTTTTTTTTTTTTCCCTCTGTTTTTTGGATCACAACATTTTTTATTTTTTTATACATCTTTTTGTAAAAAATAAATCACACAAGCCCTAATTAGACCACACAATCACTGCATTTATCCACAAAAAAATAATAAATAATAAATAAAATGTTGGTCTTTAAATTTTATCTCGTTTGGCATTGACTAATATAGCCAACTTTTTTTTGTTGGGACTTTTTTAGCCTTGTTTGGTTTTTGTTTTGGGGCTTTTTTGACTTTTATGATAAAAAATATATAATGATTATGAGTAAAAAGTAATATTTTGTCTTATTGACTTTTGTAGTCAATTTTGTCTTTTTATAATTATTTAGCCCCAACATGAATGCCAAACCGGGGCTTAATCGCCATGTTTAGGTTTATGGAGTTTATCACGGGTAGGGGTGTAAATGGTTTGGTTCGGTTGGTGTTGAGAGTATATTTAGTATCGAATTGATCCTCTTGGTTTTTATGATTGAGAAATTGATATAGACCGTATGCTACGGTTCGGTTTTGTCATTTTGATGTAGAAGAGAAATTTATATTAAATTTTAAAAAGTTTTATAATAGATTATAGAAGTTTGCATTGAAAATAAATAAAGAAAATATATGAAAATTGCTCTATAAATGTTTTTTTTCTTAATTTTTATCACAATAAGTGTATTATATTAGTTACTTCTCATATAATGTTCAAGAAATTAAAATATAAAAAATATTTAAATATAATATTGGTCGGTTCGGTTTGCATCAGTATAAAAAGTTTTAAAATCGAGATAGATCGTAAGTTATAAAAAAATAGACTGAAAATTAAAATTTCGATCAGTTAACTCAATTTTATATTTTTCTTGCATGCCTAATCATGGGTCTATTTTGAAAATCTGAACAGTTCATTTTGTAAGATCCTCTAGAAATATCATTCATAAAAAAATAAAATAAAAAATTAGATCAATCTGATAACATTTTCATTTTATCTCGACAAATTTTTAGAGAAGAAATAGTCATTTTTTCGAGGGAGGAATTGTGTTTTTCAATAAGATTATCCTTTTTTTTTTAAAAAAAAATGCGATATAATAAAAATGTTATGATTGTTGTTGCGATACCATAAAAACAAAATTTACGATTCAAATCATTAAAATAGAACTTGTGGAACGCACAATTTCGAATATGACAATTGAATTCAAATTTGAATATTGCAACCAAAAAAGAAATTAATTGTTGTTGAAAGCTATATTTCCTTGATGACACACATTCCTATTTAAGAGTATCTCCAACGTTTACTCTTTGATTTTTATTTTTTTATTTATTAAATTTAAGTAAAAATTTGAGTAAAAGCTTCATCTGATATCCCTCGTTCCAACAGAGCAATTTGAGATTTCATCAAACCACTGATCGATTGAGAGGACGATCGAGGGAATGTTCGGCAAGTCGACCGGCCAGTGTAAATTTTTCAAATTCTGAAATAGGCTTTTCCAAGGAAGTGGTCGACCGGAGGAACAAGTAGCTGGATATCCAACTGGTTGTCCAGTGCTTATACGTTCTTCAACAACACATATAAAGCAAATGGCTATGTAGAGTAATATTTTGAAAGGTTTAAGCATCCTTAATTTGATGAAAATTTGAAATATCCTCAATTTCATACTAGTTTGATGTTGATGTTGAAATACCAAAGCTGTATGTTTTTCATCAAATTTAAATTTAAGAGTGGTTTGGCATCCTTTATATAATCTATCTTTTTATCTTTTTTCCATCACATCTGCACATCTTTTCGTAAAAAAATAAAAAGTACACTTATTTAGATCATTCCAAACACCTCCTTAATGAAACAAAAGATCAAACATTGGAGACACTCTAATACTACAAGCTTTGGAACTAATTAAGAAAAGGGAGCTTAGATCATAAATTCAAATTTAAATTAAAATTTATTTTTATCTATCGTATATACCTTTTCTCCCCTCAGCCTCCATTTTCCCAAACCACTATCTCTTCTCTCCGTCTCTAGCATCACCACCGCCATTAGCGGTGACTCTTCTTCTTTCTTTTCTTCCTCTGCCACCGCAGATCGGCCGTTTGCTGCTGAATCTACTATTGCTAATACAAATGAAAGCTCTCGCTTTGTCGTCTCTAGTTTGCTTAAGACCGCTTAATCGTCGACATGAACGATTTCGAAACAACTAGTTCCTCTGCTGCCCTCTGCGGCGACAAACAGGGAAGTCAGTCCAGAGATACCTCTAAACAGAGCTCGAGCGCCTTGAATTGAATTCGAGCTGAGTATGCGCTATTTCGTACGCGACTGCACGACTTATGTTAGGCAGAGGAGAGCGGAGACGGCGTGAAGCAACATCGTTTGGGCGTGGCCCTGGCAGTGCGCAACGGCCACCGTCTTGTCGAGGGCATACCCTGCTTCGCCCGTGGCATCGCGGACTCAAAGCTTGGAGAAGATTCTCTCTCTTTCTCTCTTTGGTATAGTTTCTTTCTCTAGGAATTCTTTCTAGATGCGTTTTTCAACTTGAAATTAAAGGGGGTGATGTGGGCTTGAAGCTTGATTCTGTGGTCATCATTGGAGAAACTCTACATTGAACTTGATCATGTGTTCATCAATGGAGCTTTGAACACACCATCTTCTCTCTCTCTCTCTTTCCTCTTTGAATAGATGGATTCAATAATCAATTTGTACAGATAAGAAAAAATATGTACATATAAAATTTTGACAGATAGTGGGTTCATGGAGAGGGAGAGATAGTGTTCAAATATTTTTCACAAGATAGTGAGGCCTCGTTTGGCAAGAGGTTATTTTAGCCAAAAAGTCAAAAAATTACTAAAAAAGCCAAAAAGCCAACAACCCATACCAAAAAGTCAAAAATTCCCTTTTCTCTCTACTTTTTGCACATCTTTTCGTAAAAAGCCAAAAAGTCATCCCAAACATACTAGTTTTTTTTACATCACATTTTAGCCAAATAACCAAAAAGTTACTAAATTAGCCTGTTCCCAAACGAGGCCTGAGTTTGTGGAGAGAGAGATAGAAAGAGGGAGAGAGAGAGTTGGGTTTTGAATAGATATGATTTTGATATATAGGATCTCTCTCTCTCTCATCTCTCTATCTATATATGTCTACGCATGTATCAGAATTTGAACAGATAGTTTACCCAAAAAAAAAAAAAGAATTTGAACATATTGAATAAAAAATTGATCAGATAGCAAAAAAATAAGCTTGGTGAATTTTAATAGATAGATACAAATTTGAATAGATATGTTTAAAAAATTGAATAGATAAAAAAAAAAAAGATTTGAATAGATAGATTAAAATAATGTGCAAAACTAGAAATAAAATATTCTCCAAAACTACAAAATGTACTTCCTACCACAATATTTTACAAAATATGTACTTCTCACCACAAAAAAAAAAAAAAAAAAAAAAAAAAAAAAAAAAAAAAAAAAAATCCCCATAGGACCTAATGCCTTCAGCAATCCTCAAACTAAATTTATTACTAGTTTTCTCTTTAAAAAAAAAAAAAAAAATCTATAATGCAATGTGAAAAAAGAATTTATGATGCGATTAAAACTATGTCCTAAAACTCTATATTCTCTATTTTAATGTATTTTTAATCATTGCATTATGTGAAGAAAAATTATTAAATTTTTTTTTTAGTAAAAATTAATCTCCTAACCTGTCAAATATTATGTAAAAATCTCAAAATATATGAATTATAAGAAATGATTCAAAATTTAATAATATATTAAGAAAACAAAAATAGAGCAGCCAATTAAACTTTGTAAATTTGTAGTTGTTGCATTAATTAACTTTCCCACGCATACCCCAGTTAAAGAATATTATTTAAGAGCAAAAGCTAGGAAAAATGCATGCGGTTTGTTAATGTTGTCAGTTTTTTATTTATAAAATATCAAAATAAAATAAATTTTTTTATTGTAAAAAATTAAAATAAAAAACTTGCTTGGGGTACAAATATTTTTTAAAATAAATAAATAAATAAAAAGGTATTTAATGAGTTGCTATAGATGATGGCTGACAGTGGATGATGGGGATAGGCAATGCGAAGTGGCCAGAGACGACCAGAAATCAAAATGGTGACCAATATTCCGCAGAAGATTCATTGAAGCTTACTAATGGTTGGGCGGAGGTCAAAGGTAATAAACCGGCCAAGCGGTGCGCCAATGGTGGGTGGTGGTGGCAGGTGATCAGTGGTTGGTGAGAGAAAAGAGACTAAAAATTTGTTTCGAAAAATCACCTTTTTTTAGTTTACAAAAATTCTAAAAATTTTGAAATCAATTTCATTTTTTTGAAAACAAAAATAATATATAATCAATTTCCCAAAAAAATAAAAAATAAATAAAAACATTAACAAATAACCCTTAAAAGATTCCCTAAACATAACATACCTACAAGCCCCAGTCCACACTACAAAATAAATTACATAAAATTCATTTTTAAATAGTCTTTAAACTAACCTACGGTGATTTTCTTTGGATTGTAATTAATTTTTTTTTTGGATGGATTTGTAGTTTTTTTTGTTGTTTCTAATTTGTTGTATAATTGTTTGTTTGATCCTTTAAGGTCTTGTTATTTTATTTTTTTTATTGTATGATTTTTGGTAACAGAATATTAAGATCTCACTAATTAAACTAAATTATTAGGAAAGGCGAATTCGGATGCATCAATAACACAGCTCTCTTTGCCAACGCATGCCTGCCATGAAAAAATAAAAAAATCAGAACCTTAAAAACGAATTAATAAACTAAAATCACACGTTTGGAGGATTAAAAAAAATTTAAAACACTAAATGAATTAATCAACTAAAAACAAGCATTGGAGAAGAAAGGCTTGATTGAGGACTTGTACGGCTTGATCTCGAACGAGTTTTGAAATGATCTCTTTGAAAAGAGAGATCAAATTTGTATTTATAACTTAAAAGTATTGGCACAAGTTTGGAATATTTGATAATCATTTCTTTTAAGTTTGAGGAACTTTAAAGAAAATTTGGCAGAGTCTTCAGATCGCTTAGGAGCTTGCAAGACCTTGTGCCAAAAAATGTGTCTATCTTTATGGTGAGGCCTCTATTTATAGGCTTATGAGAGATTGATCAATTTTGGAAAACTCCAAAATTGATTTTAATTTTCAAAAAAATAGCAATTTATTTCTTATTTTATGGACATGATTTACATTCAAATTTATTTCACTAAATTTTGATAAAATATTTTCATGGGCCCCATACATTTGAGTTAACTCAATTGTTAAAATAGGTTCAATTTTCTTTTGGTGTGACTCATAATTTAAAATGAATTAAGATTCATAATTTTAATAGGACCAACATCCATTTGAAAAATTTGACCAACTTAATTTTGATTAATCAAGAAAATTTATTTATCTTGATTAATCAGATAGTAATCAAGACACGTGAAAATTTAAGTATCTACAACATCATCATCTCTGCTTTTTTTTTTTTCTTCTCTCTTTTGAACAGATAGATTCAATAATCAGTTTGGATAGATAAGACAAAACTTGTACAAATAGAATTTTGACAAATATTGGGTTCAGGGAGGGAGGGAGAGAGAGAAAGAGAGTTGGGTTTTGAACAGATAAAAAAATAATTTTGGTAGATAGGACCTGTCTCTTTCATGTCTCTCTATATATGTCTTTGTATGTATTAGAATTTGAACAGATAGTTTACCAAAAAAAAAATAAAAAAATGGAACATATAGAATAAAAAATTGATCAAATAGGAAAAAAAAAAAGGCTTGGTGAATTTCAATAGATAGATACAAATTGGAATAGATAGGTTCAAAAATTGAATAAATAAAAAAAAGATTTAAATAGATAAGTTAAAATAAAGGGCAAAATTGAAAATAAAATGTCCTCCAAAATTACAAAATGGACTTTTCACCACAATATTTTACAAAATATGTACTTCTCACAAAAAGGGAAAAAAAAAAAAAAATATCCATAAGACCTAATGCCTCAAGCAATCCTCAAATTAAATTTATCACCAATCTTCTCCTTTTAAAAAAAAAAAAAAAAAAAAAAAAAAAAAAATCTATAATGCGGTGTGAAAAAAGAATTTATGGTGCGATTAAAATTATGTCCTAAAACTCTTTATTCACTATTTTAATGTATTTTTAATCATTGCATTATGTAAAAAAATTTCTTGGTAAAAATTAATCTCCTGAATTGTCAAATATTATGTAAAAATCTCAAAATATATGAATTATAAGAAATGATTCAATGTATTTAAGAATATATTAAGAAAACAAAGATAGAGCAGCCAATTAAACTTTGTAAATTTGTAGTTGTTGAACTAATTAACTTTCCCACGCATACCAGTTAAAGAATATTATTAAAAAGAAAAATGCACGTGGTTTGTTAATGTTGTCAGTTTTCTATTTATAAAATATAAAATATAATTTAATTTTTTTTATTTTAAAGAATTAAAATAAAAAGACTTGTATTGGGTACAAATATTTTTTAAAATAAATAAAAACAAAAAATAAAGAAAGAATGTTTAATTAGAGATGATGGCCGATAGTGAATGGCAGGGATGGGCAATGCGGGCTGGCCAGAGGTCAAAATAGTTACTAGTTTTCCATCGAAGATTAGCCAAAGCTAACTATTGGTTGAGCGGAGGTCACAAGTAACAAACTAGCCAAGCGGTGGGCCAATGGTGGGTGGTGGTGGCAGGTGGGTCAGTGATGGGTGAGAGAAAAGAGACTAAAACCTAATTTTTCTTTTTTTTTATGCTTTTTGGTAAGACAATATTAAGATCTCACTAATTGCACAACCCTAAAAATGAATTAATCAACTAAAAACAAGCATTGGAGGAGGATAAAGAAATAAGTAAACTTACATTTTCGATAATTGCTTTAGTGTTAGGAGATTCACAAGTTCCTCTTTCAAAGATCCACAAGAGCCTCGCGGATTACCATAGCTAGCAAATTTGATTTCAGATATAACTCCTTGGCATGATAGCTCCAACTTGTTCCCTTCAAAAGCATTTGCACAAATTGTTCCAATCGTGACGGTTTGGATTTTCAAATTAGTAGGATTGCCTCCAAACTCCTCAAACAAAACCAACAAGTTATCGGCATCTTGGAGGAAAGACCGTGGCACATGGTACCTAATTATTATTAATAAAAAAAAATTACTAAATTAATTATTTTGACATAAAAATTATAATAAATTTTAAAACTCATATATATAAATGAAATTGAAAATTTTAATTACCATCTTTGTGGAGATTGGTCACATCCACTCAAGCATTTTGAATTAAATATGTTTTGCGATAGTCACATTTATAATCACATCCATTATCATCACTAAAAAAGCTTGGCCATTATCTCTCAGGGCGTGTTTGATTCGCCGGACTAGAGGGGAGGACTATCTACTATTTGGATTGTAATCCAAATTGAGAGGGTAATTTATATACTAGTGAGCCGAGCTGGGTATTGGGCCTTAGGGCCGAAATGAAGAGGGCCGAGTAGAAGGGCCATGTAGGATACTCCGGTTTGGAGAAGTAACTTAGAAGATAGACCGGTCGCGCAGCTGTGGTGGTTAGCTCGGTCTTAGAGGGACTTAGCTCTACTCCGGTTGAGTGGAGTAGCATGGAGGTTTCGGCCTTCGATAGTTACTTCGGCTATAGCATGTGAGGAACCGAAGTAAGCTGTGGTTCTAAAGATAGCTCGGTTTTAACTCCCCTTATGGGTAGCTCGGTCTTAGTATGGGAAAGCCGAGGTAAGGGAGAGTAAAGTAAAGGCCGAATTGGTGGTCACTTCGGTTCCGAGTAGTCCGGTCATAAGAAGAACCATCTCACTTGGTTTAAGCAGTGAGGGGGGCTGTTGGAGGATAAGCATTGTCCTCCAGGAGTATGAATCCAAGGAGGACTCTACGCAAGGAGGAGTAATCCTAGAAGGACTCTGCACACGGAGGAATAAGAGTCCTACCAGGATTGTGCCACGCGAAAAACCTATATAAGCTCACTAATATCACCTTTGGAGAGGTAATGCAACTTTTGCTCCCTGAATACATAGAGCTTTTGCCTTCTTGTCTTGCTTACTGACTTAGGCATCGGAGAGGTTTCCGGCACACACCCGCCGGCCAGTTCACGTTTGTGTTTACAGGTAGTAGAACGACGACATACAGAGGAACGCAGACTTGATCAACAGGATTATACGAGAAGGCGTATTTCTTTCCCGTACAATTGGCGCCGTCTGTGGGAAGTCAGACGAACAACCTCTTGATCAAGCTTTTTCTCTCAAAATTCGATGGCGAACAACGAAGAACTACCTCAGTCCGCCATTGACGGACAAACTCCAGACGGAGGTGCAAGGCGCGAGGGCCTACCTTTGGTCCCTCCCATGGCGAACCTGGAACCGCATAGACAAGATTTCAGGAGGGATGCCAGGGGTAGAAGGAGGAATAACAGCCCTCATCCCTCTCGTTCGCAGAGCCCAGAAAGACAAAGGCGCAGGGTAGATCCTCAAGCTCTGGAGGATCGCGTCAGGGAACAAGACGAATTAATACGGCGGATGGCGGCGGACATGGAATCCTTAAAGCGCCAGATGAAGGGTAAAGAAGTGGCGACAGGAGAGGGGCGCAACAATAAGACGCCCCCTCGCCACTCAGAGGGTCGTAGTAGGAATTCTACACCCTCTCAACCAGAAAGCAGAAGCCTCAGGACAGGCGACACGCAGGCCAGATCTTCCAGGACTCGTCACTCCAGGTTTGAGAGGAAGAGATCTGAAAGGTCTTACACAGAATGAAGCACTTACTGGCCCTCGCATACGCACCAAACTAGGTCCAGACAGACCGAGTTGCCCAGATCGTCCGACCTACGAACCGTGCTAGATGAAAAGACACGATGCAGGGAAGAGGCCAGGGCACGTGATCTACATAGAGTTTCTGCCTTACAGCGGTTGGCTCATCGGACGCATGGAAGCGTCGAGGTTGGAATGCCATTACCACGCCCAGCCTACGAACCAGCGGATAAGGCATTGGCGAGGCTGCAGACCTCACCATTCGTCCCAGCGATAGAGAACGCGCCCTTACCATCTGGCTTCCTTCAGCTCAAATTCAATACATACGAGGGGAAGACGGATCCCTATTCGCATTTGAGCCACTTTCGCCAGGTCATGGCTGTATACCGGCGGAATGAGGCCTTGATGTGCATCCTATTCCCTTCAAGCCTTGGTGACCTCGGCCTGACTTGGTTTGAGAAACTTCCAGAAGACAGCATAGCCTCCTGGGCGCAATTGGTGGAGGCGTTCGTCACAAGATTCCGAACGAACACTAAGACCCCGGTGGAGATCGATCAGTTACTCTCCATCGACATGGGTGAGAAGGAAACCTTGCGATCCTATAACAGTCGTTACTGGGAGACATTCAATCAGATTGGGGACTGCCCAACCAACCTCGCCATTGCGCAATACAAAAGGGGCCTTCCAGTAGGGAACAGACTGAGGGACTCTATCGCCATGACACCACCTCTCACCATGGAGGCCCTGATGGAGAGAGTGCACCAGCACATCAGGGTGGAAGAGGATGGCGCTCGTGCCAAAGCAAAAACTGGCACGACCACAACACCAGAGAAGAAGACCTCAGCAAAGGTCAATACGGTAGATCGCCAAAACCGAAACGGACGAGGCAGACGAGACAATTGCGAAGACCAGGACAAAAGATGGTTGAGAGTCCGCACTGCTATCACCACGGTCTTCAAGAAACCAATCTATCGAATACTTAGCGAGATTCGCGATGAGCCTTTCGTCAAGTGGCCAGCCAAGTTGGGCGAAGCTCAAAAGGACTACGATGACAGATCACGGTGCACCTTCCACAAAGAAAAAGGGCGCCGCACTGAGAACTGCACCCCATTGAGGCAGCACTTAGAGGAGTTGGTGGCGGCAGGCCACTTAGACAAATACATAGAGGGAGGGGCACAGCCAGCCCCCCAGGACCACAACAACCCCAATCGGATGCCAATCGACGCCCCGCCCCAAGGCGTCATCAACGTAATACATGGAGTCTTTGAACCTGAGCGTGTATGCGAGCTCAGGGGTTCAATCAAAAAGGCTGAGCACTTAAGAGAGGTGCTAAGTGCCCAACCTGCTATCAAGAAGAGTAAGACAGAGGCAACAAATGTCATGTCTTTTTCGGACAAAGACTTGGACAGAATATATTGCCCTCATAACGATGCCTTGGTCGTCACTCTCCGAGTCAAGGATTTTGACGTCAAGCGGATTCTGATTGACCAGGGTAGTTCATGTGAAATCATGTACTATGAGACGTTCAAACAATTGAAGCTGCAAGACAAAGACTTAGCGCCAGCAGTGTCACCCCTGATTGGGTTTAACTCAATGCCAGAATGGCCAGTCGGCAAGATCATCCTACCAGTCTGAGCAGGGAGTGTGACGAAGCAAGTGGAGTTCTGGGTATTGAAAGTCCCCTCCACTTACAACATCAACTTGGGCAGAACGTGGCTGCATGCCATGCGCTCGGTGGCGTCCTCTTACCACCAAGTGATGCGGTTCCCAAACGACACCGGAGTAATAGAAGAAGTCTATGGCGATCAAATCATGTCCAAGTAATGTTTTGTCACGGTGAACGGAAGCCGCGCTGCGAAGGGGTATGTTCATTCGGTGGAAGAACCTGAGACTAATGAACTATTCGTAGACGTCGGCAAAGCAGCAAGCCAGAAAGCGGTGGAAGACTTGGTGGAAGTCAGAATAGATGAAAAGAACCCAGATAAGTTCTTTTTGCTCGGTTCGTCGTTGTCCAGCACGGAGAGATTGGAAGTCTTGGAATTCCTGACTTCCAACATCGAAGTGTTCGCCTGGACCCCATACGACACGCCAGGAATCGATCCCAACTTCATCTGCCACCAACTCAATGTCCACCATTCTGCCAGGCCAGTCATTTAGCGCACCCGCAGATCGGCACTCCACCACGCCGAAATAGTAGCAGAAGAGGTGGGAAACCTGCTGGAAGCAGGGGCAATCAGAGAGGTACACTACCCCAGGTGGATCTCCAACACTGTTGTGGTGCCAAAGAAGAACGGCAAGTGGCGTGTATGCATCGACTACAAGACGGTCAATAAGGCGTGCCCAAAGGATAGCTTTCCTCTACCAAGGATAGATCAACTGGTAGACCTGACGGCGGGGCACAACCGACTTAGCTTTCTGGATGCATACAGAGGCTATCACCAGATCGCAATGCATGAACCAGACCAGGAAGTGACATCCTTCACAACTCCCAAGGGACTATACTGCTACAAGGTCATGCCCTTTGGCCTAAAAAACGCAGGGGCGACATTCCAAAGAATGGTCACCAAGATGTTTGAGCCATTGTTAGGCAGAACAATGGAGGCTTACATCGACGATATGGTGGTCAAAAGCAAGGACGCGGATGACCATCTAAAGGACCTAGATAAGATGTTCCAGATCCTGAAGAAACACAAGCTGCGCCTTAACGCTTCTAAGTGCGCATTCGGTGTAGGGTCTGGCAAGTTTCTGGGTTTCCTGGTGACCAACCGGGGTATTGAGGCAGACGCCTCCCAAATCAAAGCAATTCAGGAGTTAGAGAGGCCTAACTCAGTAAAGGAAGTACAGCATCTCACCGGCATGGCAGCAGCGCTTAACCGATTCATCAGCCGGTCTTCAGACAGATTACGTCCATTCTTTCTGTCATTAAAAGCTAAGTTTGAGTGGGACGAAGAATGCGACCGAGCTCTGGACAGTTTGAAGGAATACATGTCTTCTCCACCACTACTTGTCACCCCAATACCTGGAGAAGAACTCTTCCTCTACTTGGCAGTATCGCAACATGCAATTAGTGCAATGTTGATCCGCACAGAAGGGATCCAACACTTGCCCATCTATTATGTCAGCAAGACGTTACTGGGCGCCGAAACAAGGTACTTGCCACTGGAGAAACTGGCATTGGCCTTGATGATGGCTTCAAGGAAGTTGTCGCATTACTTTCACGCCCACACAATAGTTGTTCTCACAGCATTTCCTTTAAAAGCTTTATTTGAAAGGGAGAATTTCTCTGGGCGAATTCTGAAGTGGGCAATAGAGTTGGGACAATACGACATCAAGTTCCAACCCAGAACCGCTATAAAGGCACAAGCACTAGCAGATTTTGTCGCAGAGTTCACCCCTGGAAGTCATCACATCTGCCCAGTCGACCTGACTGAAACAGTCGAACTAAGAATGGAGGTTGACGTCGGAATAACGCAACCCCTAGTACTGGTTGCTCAATCAGGCCCCAAGGCGGGCCAGAGTAAAGAAAGGGAGGAAGAAGTGAACCATGCTACACCAAGTCAGGACGCACCGACCAACAAAGACTTGGTGCAAACCGAAAGCAAGGGGCAGACAGCAAGCATCGACTCGGAAGAAGCTACCAGCAACGTGGAAGATCCCAAGACCTCATCTGATCCCTCCACCTGCTGGAAGCTGTTCGTTGGAGAGATATGGAAGCTCTTCGTGGATGGAGCATCCAATAGGCATGGAGCAGGACTTGGCATAGTCCTCATCTCTCCAGACGGCCTAGTAGTGGAGCAAGCAATCAACCTTGGCTTCCCAGTGTCAAACAACGAAGCGGAGTATGAAGCACTTCTGGCTGGCCTCAAGTCAGCATTCTACATGAAGGCCACCGAGCTAATGGTTTACAGCGACTCACAGCTGGTGGTAAACCAAATATCGGGCGACTACGAGGCAAAGGATGATAGGATGGCCAAGTACCAAGACTTGGTCAGAACAGAGATAAAGAAGTTCAAAGTAGTGAGGATAGAACAGATTGGTAGAGAGGAAAACATCAGAGCAGACGAACTCGCAGGCTTCGCCTCAATGGCAGACACCTCCATTCCTCATCCGCTACTAATCAACTATCTGCCCAGACCAAGCATTGAAGACCCAGAAGCTGAAGAAGTATGTTGTGCAGAGTTAGGTCCTTCTTGGATGGATCCCATCATACTATTCCTAAAGGACAGCACCCTCCCAGAAGAGAAGAAAGAAGTCAACAGAATAAGAGCAAAGTCGTAGCGGTTTTGGCTCTCTCCATCTTTGGCATTGTACAAGAAGTCGTTCACAGGACCTTACTTAAAATGTGTTCACCCCAGCAAGGTGGAGGCATTCCTGTTCGAAATACATGAGGGGGTATGTGGCAGCCATCAAGGAGGACGGTCATTGGCACACCGAGCTATTTCACAAGGATACTGGTGGCCATACATGCAAGCAGATTCAGAGAAGTATGTCAAAAAATGTGAAAAGTGTCAGAAGTTTGCGCACCAAATACACCAACCTGCCAGAGAACTCCTACCTTTGACTAGTCCATGGCCTTTCGCAATGTGGGGCTTAGACATAGTAGGTCCACTTCCAACAGCACCAGGCAACAGGAAGTTCTTTCTTGCGGCAACGGACTACTTCACAAAATGGGTGGAAGCAGAAGCCTTGGCGTCAATCAAGGAAAAAGATGTAAAGAAGTTTGTTTGGCAGAACATCATTACTCGCTTTGGCATACCAAAAGCACTGATCTCAGACAATGGTACTCAGTTTGACGGCAGAATTTTCAGAGGCTTTTGCGAAGAATACAAGATAGAATTCTACAATTCTACATCGGCGTATCCCCAAGCAAACGGTCAAGCTGAAGCATCAAACAAGGTAGTTTTGGACGGATTGAAGAAAAGGTTAGAGAAAGCCAAAGGCAAGTGGGCAGAAGAGCTCCCTCATGTTTTATGGGCTTATCGCACCACACCACGGCGGTCAACAGGAGAAACTCCATTCTCCTTAGCCTATGGCATGGAAGCAGTCATCCCATTAGAAGTCGGACTCCCCACAATCCGGAGTGAAAATTTTGATCCAGACCTAAATGGCGAAGCTATAGCACTGGAACTTGACCTTGCGGAAGAAAGAAGAGACAGAGCATTGGTTCACATCGCCGCCTACCAACAAGAACTATCTAGGAAGTATAACAAAGCAGTGCATCCGAGACAATTCAAGATCGGCGATTGGGTACTTCGAAAAGTTATGGGCAACACGTTGGTCCCAAGAGACGGCAAGTTAGGGCCTAACTGGGAAGGTCCTTACAAAGTGGTCGGATTAGCAGGAAAAGGGGCATACCACTTGGAAGATGAGGACGGCAAAGCAATTCCTAGGCCATGGAACACTGCCAATCTTAAGTTATTTTACTTTTAGCTTTTTCTTTTTTCCCTTTAAGTATATGTAAGTTTTCCCTTCATCAAATAAAACAAATCGATTCTTTTTCAGCATATTTGTTTTTAGTAGAAAGTAACTTTTGTAAGTTAGTAGCATTGTAAACATAGTCGGCCGGATTAAACCAACTATAACCCCTCCTAAGCCCAGGATAAGGATCTAGGCTGCAGGACGTTTGGTCGGAATAACCAAACACTGTATTCTAGGTTGGCTGGAAAAACCAACCTAAAGGTTGGCTGGATTAAACCAACTCTCTGTACTCTTCAGCCGAAGTAAGTGTATGGCTGAAGAGTGGTTACCTGATTAAACCAACTCTTTGTACTCTTCAGCCGAAGTAAGTGTATGGCTGAAGAGTGGTTGGCTGGATGAAACCAACTCTTGTTACTCTTCAGCCGAAGTAAGTTATATCGGCTGAAGAGTGGTTGGTTGGATGAAACCAACTCTTGTTACTCTTCAGCCGAAGTAAGTTATATCGGCTGAAGAGTGGTTGGCTGGATGAAACCAACTCTTGTTACTCTTCAGCCGAAGTAGGTTATATCGGCTGAAGAGTAGTTGGCTAGTGAGCTAGATAGCTAGCCGAGATCACAGTTGGGCAAATGAAGGTATTGAACATTCATTACAAGTGCAAGCATACACACACAAAATCGGAATAAGAGTTGAAGAAAATTTTTTCATTAACAAACAGAGAAGTACAAGTGGAGGAGCTGCAGCCCAGTTACAAAAAAGTTCAAATACAACAAAAAAAAAAAGAAGACAATCAACGTAAGAGATCTTCAAATTCGGCGTCAAAGTCATCAACAGCATCCGTACGGAGTCCGGTGTTGGTGGGGGGGACGGTCTGAGTTGGGAGTCCGGTTACAGCAAGCACATTGGCTCCAGTTGACTGCGCATCAGTGAGACCCTCAATAATCGGCTCCGACCGGACTGTTTGCTCGTTCGGTCGATCATTGACGGCCGGAGTATCCGTTGACTCGTCCTCATCGTCTTCTTCGTCATCAGATGACCCCAGAAATTGCTTCTGGATATCGTCAGCATAGTCTTGCAGTGAAGCCGGAATGAAGTACTCGGGAGCATTGTAGACCTCGGTTTCAGGTCCACAACCGATCTTCTCCACTGCACTTCTCCAACCACACTTGAAGAATAAATCTTTAGCTGCTTCACATTGTTGGGTATAGCCAGCTTCGGCTTCTTTGAACCCCTCATTGGACGCATCTTCAACCTTCTTCTTCCACTCCGCTATTTCGGCGTCCTTTTTACTCTCCAGGTGCGCCATCTTCCACAAGTACTGGTCTTTCACCTCGGTCACGGCGCGCTATTTGTCACTGTCAGCCAAGGCAACCAGTCCGATCAGACGAGCTACCTCAGCCTCCAGTTCGGCCGACTTTTTCTGGGACAGTGCCAGCTCGACAGTCCTAGTTTCGGCTTCCTTTATTGCTTGCCTTGTTGTTTTGCGGAGCTCCATTATTTGCTTGTGGGCGATGGTGTTCTTCTGAATGGCCTGCAAAAAAAGAGTTCCTTTTTAGCCGAGCTAAGAGTTGGAAAAAATTAGACTGATCAAAGGAGGACAGTGCTAGTTACCAGGATCATGGACTTAGTGGATGACCGGATGGCTTTCAACTCGGTATTCAGTTGCTTGCTGTGGTGCTCCATGTCTTTGGGAAGACAAACACCCCTGGCCAGGTTGAAGGCCAGCAAGTGATCCTTCTCAGCGACAACCGAGTCACTTTCTTGGATATCTCGGTTGTTGAAGACGAAGGGCGGAGCCCATTTGTTGGTGTCAGCCCGGTCTGCTTGCTCCGGTTGGGGGCTCGGCGCGAGGCTGGGTTGGGGGCTCGGTGGAAGGATGGAGTCGTCTTCGTCAACCAATCGCTGCTCGGTCTCGGTAGTCCGGGCACGCTTAGCTCGGCGAGAAGAGAATGGCTGTTGAGTTGGGAGGGCCACTACGGCTTCAGTTGTTTGGCCAGTCTGTGGCACCTCAGCCCTAGTTGTTGCGGTGAGCAGAGCCTTCAATTTGTTTTTCTTCGCCATCTCTTGTTCGGCGGTGAGTGGAACAAGGATGATCTCCGGCAAGGATGGGTCCGGTTCTGGTGCTTCTTCAAGTAAAAAGTCGATCACCCTCGCTTTTCGGCGATCGGAGTATCGGTACGTCGGTTCGAAGTCTAGCAATTTAGTCCAACTTCTTTCCCGAACCCGTAGTGCGGCGCGCAGAACGCCTAGGTTGGGGTAGTTGTAAAGAGAGTGAAGATGAGCTGAATCTGCAAAAAGAAAAACAAACTGTTAGTTCGATTCAAGAGAGAAGAGCCGAAGTAAAGAAAAGTGAGAAAGGCAACCGGAGTATGTATACCGGGTTCTCCTTTATTCCAATTTATTTTTCGGCCAGGAATCTGGGCTTGATGGTCTTCGAAGTTGCCAGACACCCAGAAGAAGTCATCATCATTTAGGTCTTTGTCCGGTGTGTCCTTAATTATTTTTTCTCGGCCTCGACGTATTCTCAAGTAATAACACCAGCCTTCATTCTTGGATCCTAAAGAGTACTGATGGAGTATTTCGGCTAGGCCTAGGTTTAGTCCGGTTTGACGGTTTAGGGCGTCTATGCCCATTATTATTCGGTATGTGTTGGTGGAGAGTTGAGTTGGGCATAGTCTGGTTTGCCTAAGAAACTCACAGATCAAAGGCTGGACTGGGAATCGTAGTTCGGTCTCTATTATTGATTGAATGGTAAAAGGGACAAAGCCTGGGTTGCCCCATGGATCTACATCTGGTTCGGCTAGGGTGAGGTTTACATCGGTTGGTATGTTATAATCCTTTCTGAATTCGGCTAAGCCGCCTGGGGTTTCTACCAAAAATCTGTACTTCCCCATTTATTGAATAACTTATAAATAATTTAGTTCGGCTGGGGATTTGGACTCAGGAGCTCGGTTGAGCGCACGGAGGAAGTATCTGGGCAACCTAAGTCTGCAAATTGGAAAAACAAGGTGTTAAGCACAGATCATCGACCGTGCTATAAAAAAAAAACAAAACAAGGAAAGAAAGCCTTACTTCGGCTAGATGGATTGCTGCGGTATCTATCTCGGTTTTAGAGAGGAGCATGTTATCTCGGTTTTCTCAAGTCGTTGGGTTAGTTCGGTTCTACTCTTTGTTTTGTTATTCCGGCTGAACGCCAAGGGGCAGCTTTCTGAGTTCGGTTTAGGAACTAAGAATGCTGGCATGGCCCCTGAAGTTTTAGCTCGGTCAAGTGCTTTGGTTTCTAGTTCGGTGGGTTTTGTTTCGGCTATTGTCGATCAGTTGGTGACCTATTGAAACTACTGTGATGAGTACAAGTGCTAGTTCGGTTCCCGTTTGCCTACATTGTGTAAACAGGTTTTTACTTCGGTTGCTTCATAATTTTGGATCGAAATAAGTGTTCTACAGGATTTCATGTGTATTCAAGGTGTTCTATAGCTAAAGCTTTTTCAAGAAGAACGCAAGTGGAGAAAACGTGTTTTGCAAAAACACATGAAACAGATTGCTATGAATCAAATAAAAACAAAATCATGGGAAGTAGAGAACAGATTTGGTAGAAGTTTACCAGGAAGGGAGAAAGGCTGGAGGTAGAAGCAAACGTAGAAACAGCAATGGAGGGCACGAGCTCTTGAGATGCAAGGATGAAGATGAATAGTGCAGAGTGGGAAGCAAAAATGAGGAATATGTTTTGTAAAAAGGACAAAAACTGAAGGGCGGGAACTGTTCAAATTTTTGCGGAGTACGAAGACGGCGCAACAGCTGTAAAGAGCCAATCGGGGGCTGCCACGTGTCCCTGGGAGAAGAAACGCTTCAGTTGCTGTGACTGAAGAGACGTTTGACCGGACGTTCTTAGCTCGGCTTAAGCTTAGCTTGGCTAGAGAAGCTAAAAAGGTTTTCAGCTCGGCCGGAGTAGCTAAAGGATTGTAGCTCGGCTGGATAAGCTAAAATTTTAGTTCGGTTCGTGGACAGGTAATCCCTATCATGCTGTGCAGATGGAATTAAGGGGCAATTGAGAGGGTAATTTATATACTAGTGGGCCGAGCTAGGTATTGGGCCTTAGGGCCGAAATGAAGAGGGCCGAGTAGAAGGGCCATGTAGGATACTCCGGTTTGGAGAAGTAACTTAGAAGATAGACCGGTCGCGCAGCCGTGGTGGTTAGCTCGGTCTTGGAGGGACTTAGCTTTACTCCGGTTGAGTGGAGTAGCACGGAGGTTTCGGTCTTCGATAGTTACTTCGGTTATAGCATGTGAGGAACCGAAGTAAGCTGTGGTTCTAAAGATAGCTCAGTTTTAACTCCCCTTATGGGTAGCTCGGTCTTAGTATGGGAAAGCCGAGGTAAGGGAGAGTAAAGTAAGGGCCGAATTGGTGGTCACTTCGGTTCCGAGTAGTTCGGTCATAAGAAGAACCATCTCACTTGGTTTAAGTAGTGAGGGGGGTGTTGGAGGATAAGCATTGTCCTCTAGGAGTATGAATCCAAGGAAGACTCTACGCAAGGAGGAGTAATCCTAGAAGGACTCTGCACACGGAGGAATAAGAGTCCTACCAGGATTGTGCCACGCGAAAAACCTATATAAGCTCACTAATATCACCTTTGGAGAGGTAATGCAACTTTTGCTCCCTGAATACATAGAGCTTTTGCCTTCTTGTCTTGCTTACTGACTTAGGCATCGGAGAGGTTTCCGGCATACACCCGCCGGCCAGCTCACGTTTGTGTTTACAGGTAGTAGAACGACGACGTACAGAGGAACGCAGACTTGATCAACAGGATTATACGAAAATGTGTATTTCTTTCCCGTACACAAATAGTGCTTCTTATCCGCTGTTTGATTTTTTTTTAGTCCGCCGGACTCCATATCCGGTCGGACTCCTTATCCCCCATATGGGGGACTATTGTGTCCTAGAGGGGGTATGGGTTAGTTTTTGGGAGACTATCCACTGTTGGGATTAGGTGGTCAAAATGACCATTTTGACCCTCTACTATTTAATTATGTATTATATTTAATAAAATTCAATAAAATTTAAATGTCTCAATTTAAAAATAAAATAATTTTATTTAACTTTTTATTGATGTTTTATTTATTTAATTTTTTAAAATAATTTTTTATAGATATTTTATTGATGTTTTATTTTAAAATTTTGTTTATATTTTATTTAATTTCATTATTTAAATTTAATAGATGTTTTATTTAATTTCATTGTTTGATTATTATTATTTTTAAAAACAAATTTATTTAAAATTTTAATTAAAAAAATAATATATATTTTTATTGATATTTTATGTATTTATTTATTTTTTTTAAAATAAATTTATTTAATTGTGTAAAAAATAAAATAAAATAAATTTTTATTTAATCTAGCTAAAAATAATTAAAATATTAAAGATATGTTTAATATTGCTATTACTTAGTAAACAATTGAAAAATGGTAAAATAGTCTTTTGTTCATTTATCTTATCTAGTCCGTCCAACCAAACGTTAGATTCACTAAAAATAGTCCTTTCCAGACATCTAATCCCATGAAAAAACAAACACAGGATACATATCCAATCCAACCAAATAGTCCGGGGGATTCACAGTCCTAGGACTCAAGTTCGATGAATTCTAATCCCTCCTTATCCAGTCCGTCCAATCAAACACACCCTCAATGTTATCAGTCCGTCCAATCAAACACACCCTCAATGTTATGGCCGTTCACTCTGGCAATTCTTTTACCTAATCCCAATAAATCCAAAACAAGTGGATCATCCCCCATCGGAGCCATAAAAGTCATCTACAACAAATAAAAAAATAAATAAATAGTTATTTCGAGTTGTTAGGATAAGAATGTTAAAAAATTACAAACCCAAAAAAAAAAAAAAATAAAAGAAAAGGAATATCATTGCAAAAAATTAGCAATGTTAAATTGATTGAATATATCTTATCTATAAGGAGATTTTTTTATTCCCATTTGGGTCATACCGATTGTCCCTCATGTAGGGTTTTTTGTTGTCTATACCATGGATTCCGACCTTGTATGTCTAAGTACTATTTTGCAAGTCCTTCACTTGGTTATTATCACTAATCAATTTCACCGGACCATGAATTCCATTTTTTATTTCATCAAGTGGCCACCATAGTTCTAGTCACCACAACATCAAAATAAATAAATAAATAAATAAATAAATAAATAAGTGTCCTTGTTTTACACTTAATAATATAATTCTTACTTTTAAACCAACAGTGACACTCAACTGAGATATCAAGTTCGTTTAATTTTACGTTTTAATCTTTGATTCGAAATCGAATTCACAGTGCCCACCTTTGGCCCATTGAGATCCTAAAATTAAATTATTATAAAATCAAAACATGCGAGAAAATGAGTCAAATGAATATTACAATTGAATATTTGGACTTTCTAATGAGTTAATCAAAAGTAATTAATCACATTACTAACGTGCTTCCCGTTAACAAATGCATGAAGTCCATGCCCAGCCGTGTGAACTTTTAGGGGAATCAGCTTATCTGGTTCTAATTTTCAGAAAATAATTTTTAAAAAATTTTATTTTTTATTTTTCGTATTTTAATATTTTCAATGAATTTTTTTAATATTTTAAGTAATTATTTTTTACTTTTTAGACATACATAACATAAATATACTTAAAAAGTATAATTTTTTGGCCTTCGAAGGTTATTTTGGTAATTGCGAGCGTGCCAGCAATGATCAATTCGTTCTCATATAAAATTAATTACCAACCAATTATCAGACGATTGTGTTTTAGTTCTTTCAGCCTCAATGAAGATGACTTTTACTGGTGTCTTGGCTTAGGAGAATTAAACAGATAATAATGAATTGAAGAACAGTCAAAGTATTTCATTAAGATAAAAAGACTTACAATGATCCAAACTCAGTCTCGTAGAGGTTTACAGCAAATCTACTTGGAACTACTCCTATGAAACGAAGTACAGTGCAGGAATTTTAAAGTACAGTAATGTAAAGAACTGTAAATGTAAGACTATAAATGTAAAACTGGAAAGAAAAATAGGTATAAAGGACTGGTTTTTTGGATCTGAGTCTGGGGGGTTTTCTGGGGCCTTCTCTATTATTTATATTGCTCAAGGATGACCATCGAATTGTATTTCCAACCGTCAAACTGCTCCTCCATGATCATCGATCATGTTACCCCAATATTAACTCCATTACGCCATTACTTGCAGTTAAGCTTCCCTCCTAAATTTAAATATGAAATGTGAATTACTGTTGAAGCCACGTCACTTTGTATCTCTTTGTTGATCCGCTGCTACTCAAATCTCTTAATAACCAATACTAACTGCCACGTGTACGATCAAGATCGAGGACCTGAATAGTCTTCCTATATTACCTTTATTTCGCCACGCGTTGAATTGTAATTGGCTTGTACAAAATATGTAGCCAACATTACCCCCAGCACTAATATACCCAATACTTGGTGATATTAGTAGATTAAAGTCTTTTTCCACGTCTTAGAACGTGCATGGTTTCCAGAAATGCAACTGTCATTTATCATCTACATTAAACTCCCCTTCAATCTTTTGAACACCTCCACCACCTTAGATTCGAACAGACTGGTACACTTTTTGTGGCCGAATCAATTATCCCCTTCATTGATCGAGCACACGAAGAGTCATATGATGATGTTGTTCCTCCTCGAAAGAACCTCTATACATTAGTTAGCCACCTTTACCCACCATTCTATATTCAGGTCATGGATGCCTTTGCAGATTATCAACCCTTGGACTTCGAACATATTGCCCTTAATCCTTCGATTCAGAAACTTACAAATATGGACATGGGAAGGTCTTCTTCTGACTCATCCTTAGACTACGAACAAACTGCTCTTAATCCTTTGATTCAGAAAGTTGCAAATATGGACATGGGAAGTTTTCCTTCACAACCCTCTACATGGGATAAGGCTGCAACTTCTTCCTCTTCTGGGGCTTTTGATTGGACAAACTGGTCAAAACCCGAGGCCTGTGATTTAAGGGAGCGAATCAACCATCACTTTGTTGAGTTTACTGACCTTTTAGAATTCCCTTCCTATGCGCGAAGCTCGGTGGTCTATCCTTACGTGCCCATTGACCACCGACGCAGTTTGGAGGAGGATCTGCTTGTGGCATGGTATACATCTTCTATGCCTACAAAGACAGTGGATGTCACCCGACGCCTAGAAAAGGCACAAGGGTACAATCCATCATTCTTAGCCCAGAAGGCGAAGATTTGTTCTTCTGACTGGCTCGATTATATCAATGCCTTTGTTCCTTCTGCCCTTGCTCCACCTCCTGAGATAGAAGCATCCACACCTTCTCTTCCGCCAAATCCTTGCTGGACAGAGAAACTGAGGCTTGCCCTCTTCGCGGATAAGGTCTTTCCACCTTACAAACCTCTACCTTCCCCTATTCCGGCTAAGCGGAAGCAAGCTCAACTTTTGCTCGCGGCTTTCTCCCACTTGCCCTTTAATGTTCTTGAGGACGAAGTCCCTCTTAAGAACCTTCGATGGGCTTGTGATATTTTGACTCGGGGTCACGTCCTCAACCCCCTCGCCCAAGCAGAGCTTCACATGTTTTTGGACCAACTTCCATTGCTTCTCCACTGGCATCGGACCTCTATGACCACCACACAATCTTTAGACCAACTTTTGTCCCTTCAAATTCATGCCCAGTACGAAGCAGAAAACTTTATTGAAGAATTCGATGCTTTCAAGAATAAAGATTCTGCATACTGGGATGACTTGGATATAGACGAATTGGAACAAAGATTGAGAGAAATAGCTTTCGAAATAAAGGCTGAAGAGCTCTTTTACGAAGTGAGAGCACATCAACTCATGCAGCCAATGTTAGAAGAAATAGAGAACAGAATAAAGAAAGAACAGAAATTCATTGATCATAGTTGGACTAAATTTCATGATCTTGTTATTTATTCCATTCCCTATTTTTATGAGCTTGAGTTTGTACTCAAATAGGGTCATTCGATGTAACTGCTTTTGCTTTAATACCACTAAGACTTCTCTTTGTTTGATATGGTTTGATCTTGTCTCCATTTGTCTTTAAAAGCAATTTCAGAGCTTCGAACTGAACAATCTTTTCCTTCGAACCTGGATTCAATCATTTTAAATGAATATTAACAAAAACGACCATGAACTTTTCCAATTTATGGAATGCAGTAGATAGTTTTTGTTGTTTTTCCATTTAGGATCCATGCTTCGAATCTAACAATCTTACTCTTCAAAACTTGTTTCAATCACAACCAACATATGGTCAATGATTTAGTATGATCAATCAGTTTTAAATTGATCTTTTTGTCTTGAACAACAGTCCATACTTTCAAAAATATGGAAGCTCCTTTTGAGGGCTGCACTATTTTAGTTCGAAAAGACAACTTTTCTGAATATATATAAACCAACTATTGGTTTTGATGTTTCGAATGCCCATTTCCATTCCTAAGGGATTTCTAGTTTTATTTCGAAGAACATCACTTTCATTGAGAAACCTAAAACAGGTCTTTAATCCTTTTGAAGTAAACGAATACTTGAGCATTCTTGCATCCATTGGGTACGGAATGTGCTTCGAAGCCGGCTTCTTAGTTTCGAAGTCGTTGTTATTGGACTTTTGGCGCCAAAATCTGGTGTGTTATGTTTTGAACACCAATTCCCATCCTCACAAGGTCTCAAGTTTCACTTTGAAGGACATTGCTTTCATTAAGAAACCTAAAACAGGTCTTTAATCCCTTTCGAAGTAAATGAATACTTGAGTATTCTTACATCCTTAAACATGGAATGTGCTTCGAAGCTAGCTTCTTAGTTTCGAAGTCGTTGTTATTTGACTTTTGGCGCCAAAATCTAGCTTTGAAGCCAAATATTCTACTTCAAAGCTGGTATCAATATCTGGGATGTGTTTTTCCCTCCAAGAGTATCAATATTGAAGGAAATTCTTCGTATTCGTACTTTTAGTACTTAACGAATTTACGCGATGTATCTTTCAAATACAAAGGCTTTTGAAACCCTTTTATTTCGCATTCTGAAATCACTTGCTCGCTCAACATACAAACCCTTTATCTTTATTCATCTCCCACTTCTTTCTACTCCATTTCCCAGCTTCGTCCTTTGAGAAAGCGTTCTATCAATGACTTCTTCTTCATTGAAAGTGCCAGTTGTAGAGCGTGTGAGCCCATCTGTAGCCCTAAAAAGGCTCGTTGATGCAGAATGTGAAAAGTACAAGGTCGGGGAGAAAAGTGCCATTGACGGACGCATCTTCATCCCTCGTCATCATATGCAACAAGACTGTGCTTGGTCCCATATTCAAGGAGATTCCTATTGAGCTTCCAGCTCTATATCCTTGTCTGGAAGACCATTGTCTCCTTTACGAAGATGGCCTTGACTAGAGGAACTGGAAGACGAACCGCCCCCACCGATGCTAGCCTACGGTGAGACCGGAGTAGCAAGAATGGTATGATCGAGTTGTTCCTAGTAAGACCCTGGACCTTCAAGAACTCTGCCTTCTTAACGCCCTCCGACTATCCAGGTTAACCATCTCAGAGGACCCCTTTTTAATTCCTGCTGCTCTGTGCTTTTGGAATTCTGTTTTTAATTTCTTCCAATTCAGATGTGGGATGATGGCCCTTACTGTTCTTGACATTTGCCATCTTTTAGGATTATCTCCCATTGGAACTCCCATTGGACCAGATTATCCTGACCTAGCAGTCCCTTTTTCCCCCCCCTCTCTTAACTCATCCTATAGTGATTTTGTCAAGGCTGAGAATAGAAGGGAGGGTCCTGTGACCGATAGGGAATTCTTTTCATTCTTATTATATTGGCTTTGCAAGTTCATTTTCTGCACCTCCTCTCAAAGAATTATGCCTGAATTTGCCCCTTTTGCCAAAGCCTTTGTTTTACAGAAGAGGGTGGCTTTAGCCCCATATGTTCTAGGTCACGTATATAGAGCTTGCTCTCTTTTTTGTGAGAAACCCTTAGATGTCAATCAAGGGGGGCCGATTTGGATTATTCAGCTTTGGCTTTTTGCTTATTTCCCTGAGTTACAATCCAAATGTCTTAAATTTTTTAAACCAGACCCTCCTACTCATGGCATGAGGCTAGCCAATGCTTCACTTTATCCTTCTACTTTTGCATTTTGCTTCTCTTTCTTTCCACTAACTTTCAGCTTCTCCTCCTTCCTACTGCTTTCGTCCCTTCGAACCCACTACTATTGGCCCACTTTGGTTGAAAAATTTCCTAAGTGATAGGCTCTGTGCTTCACCTGCTCACAAAGATATATGGGCCTTCATTTTAATCCCCAGAGAATTATTTATTGGGACCATGAACCCCAGAGCTTACAAATGCATTGCTGAGCCCTATTGCCCTGCACAATTTGCTAGACAATTTGGCTTCACTTAGGGGGCCCCAATACCTCTCTGTAGTAACACCAATCTAAGTCTTACCACAAGGGATGTGAAAGCTTGAAGGTCCAGACTGGAAGAGGCAACTTCCAAATTTATATAGGACTTGATCGATTTTGAATATGTCCCCTTGTAGACAAGCCCGCGAGGGAACCTCGCTACAGCTCGGACTCGAATTTGTGTCACGGTTCTTAATCTTGAACCAAAGAGTCCAAATCCGGAAAATCGTTTTGAGAAAACAGATTTTTTTTGAAAGAAGTGCCAAACATGGACTGCTTTGCTAGATACAGAGTCGCCACCTAAATATTTTATTTTTGGGAAATTTAGGAAACCCTGACTCGTTTGCCTAAGGCCACGTGTCCGTCATCACCAAAGTTGCCTCGGCTCGGGAACTGGGGTACGATTAGGGAAGGTCACTTCGTGAGCACCCCCACTCACCCGATCAAAGATCGGCCTCTACTAACCATGATATCTATTTTTGAAAACATTGTGTGTTCTTATTCCGGTTATTAGCCTAGGTTACTATGTGATGCGCACAGCATACAAGTATAGACTGAGTTGTCTGAATTGGAATAAAACACTTCATGTTTGTTTGTGAAAATGGTTTGCTACTCGCAAGTAGGCTTAAAATGCGAATTTTGCCACCCTCGGGTGGGCTTAGAAAACATGATTTTGCCACTGTCTAGTGGGCTTAAAACAAACATTTGATGAATTGTTCCAATCCAAATAACTCAACCTCCACCCACAGGCATCCAAGCAGGTATATCACATAAGCAGTTAGCCTCACGGTAAGCATGCTATCATGGCAGTCATTCACACGCATGCAAGGATGCTAAAGCATAAAACTCACCGAGTACTCCAAGCCAAAACAGAAACCGATTAGAAATCCATGCATGATCCTAAGTATACAGAAATGCCTAATGCAACACATGCAAAAATGCAACTATAGCAGGCTCGGCTATTCTAAACATGACATATGAGATGCAACAGCTATCAAGTATTCAACTCGGAATTGAAATACAGATGCAGTTAGTATGACGCGCCCAGCCCGGTGCATGCAAGACAGATGAATGGGTGCAAACATGCTATCATACTGTATGCTAATTGAAACATGCCCTAATCTAACCATCATAAGCAAGTAAATAAAAGGGAAGAAAGACGTGGGGTTGGAAGACATACATCACACTCACGCACACTTATTACAATTATGCCCTCGTACAGAGGGTCCGAATAAAATAATATACAGTCCCAAATGAATAGTACAGTCCAAATAAATAATACAGTCCCAATATGTACAAAACCCTAATTAATTAACAAATTTAACTAAGAAAGCATTAAATTGGCGTGCAAGCCAGGGACTGTCTCGACTCTTCTCCGGATGATGAATGATGCATGCTCGGGTTGCCTTTGCGCGAAAATCCATGGCGATGCCCCAATTAGCCTCTGTTTGCAATTATTCTTGGAATGCGTGCCAAGCTTTGGAAGGCTACTGATTCTTGATTTGCTGCAACAGAGAGCAACAGAGGGGCATGGCAAGGTATTTTCACACATGTATGCATGCCTCGATCCTCGTGCCACCAATCACGCATCTCGATACATGATGGCCGAGGAGTCGAATTGCACAACTCAATATGGGATGAATGCACATGAAAATACAACTAAGACCTAACTCCATCATAGACAATCCGGAGTGTCGATGACTGGGGAATTGAGACACGTTCCGTCACTCGGAATACGAAACGTACCTCGTTTCCCGTGCTCCGGCTAACTCCTATCCCAAACACAATGCAATATGCATGACATGCATGAATGCAACTAAGATACAACCTAACATGCACAATGTTATGAAATGACATACACGATGCACGAGGTAACATGGCATAAACAATGTGCTAACATACAGCCTAACATACACAATACTATGAAATGAAATGGCATACACAATGCATAATGGACTTACACCAACACAAGTGGATCTCAGCCACACTCACATAAGAGGCCATTAGATGAAAATGAGACACTCAAAATGCATGTACACGTGCACGCAAACCAAGGACCGACCCTAAGGCACCGAATGCCACTCTAACAAGACACATGGCAAGACATAGAATATGACATACTAGCATACAAATTTCAGTAGCAAAAATTGATGCAAAACAGCCCCGAAACATGGCAAAAGTGCACCCGATGCATGAAATGAAACCCAAAATCCAAAATTAGGCACATGGAATGACTTATAGCTATACAAAGCATGCATTATTTGAACATGAAGCATGATGAAAGAAGCAAGGAAGTCCCAAAAAATGCATATTTACAGTTTTAAGCAAGGCCAAACAGTGAACAAAAATGGGGCCAAGCTAGCATACAAAAATGGCCCTAAAATTGAGATAATGAAGCAAGTAGCAGTTTCTGGCCCCAAATGGCCGAGAGCCCTTCAACAAAGTTGAAGAGGGGCTCAAAACATGGCATTTTACAGTTAGTGAACAAACCCAAAACAGTGCACAAGAAAGCCTAAAATACTATGCAAGATAAGGCCAAAAAGAGGGCTTCAACACAAAGTATACAAAGGATGCCTCAAACAGCAAAAGACCCTTAATGAAACATGAAGAGAGGGTCAAAATAAGGCTATTTACAGTTCGAACCAGAGCCCAAAAATAGAAGCACAAGGGGCTAACAAATCATGCAAAAATAAGGCCAAAAGAGGGATATAAAGGCAAGTGGAAAATGGAAGCCTCAAACAGTGAGGAGCCCTTCAACAATGTTGAAGAATGGCTCAAAATAAGCCACTTTACAGTTTACAACATGCCTCAAAACAGTTTATAAATAGGCCTAAAATACTATGCAAGGAAATGGCATAAAAGAAAGGTAAAGAAGCAAGTGCCACAAGGAAGCTTCAAACAGTGAGAGACCCTTAAACAAACATGAAATAGAGCTCAAAACAGTAAGCACAAGGAGCTAGAATATGAACCAAGAAAAGGGTCAAAAAAGGGAGAAGAGGACTTACCCTTGAAGACTAATCTTTGACAGCCTTTTGGACCAAAATACAGCACTCTTAGGCTCTGAAAAACAACCTCAAGCTGATGGAATGGAGGATGGAAGGGTGGGGCTATGGGTTGGTGAAGAACTAAGGGGGTTTTTAAGGCTTAGAGTAGAGAGAGAGAGAGATTTAATGTGACAGCTTCAAACCAAAATTTTCTAACCTCTAAAACCAGAGCTGGGGGGTGTTTATATAGGCAAAAGAGTGGGGGAAAATGGGGGGAAATTCAAATTCAAATTTCCCTCCAAAAAGGCCAAAAAGTGAGATAAAGAGGCAAGTGGTAGCTGCTGGCCTGAAACCGAAGAGAGTCCTTCAACAAAGTTAAAGAGGAGATCAAAACAAGACATTTTATACTTTATGACCAAGTCCAAAACAGCTCACAAGTAAGCCTAAAATACCATGCAAAAATAGGCCTAAAGAGAGTTAAACAGGCAAGTGATAGTAGGAGACCTCACACAGCAAAAGGTCCTTAATCAAACATGAAAAGGAGCTCAAAATATGACTATTTACAGTTTGGGTCGGAGCCCAACAATGCTTGCAAGCAAGGCTCAGGGGCCAAAACGCGCAGCTTGGGGCCCCAAAAACTGACTGTTAGGCACCGGAAGTGGTGTTCGACCACGAAGTCGGTCTCTCGGATCACAGTGTCCCTCAAAAAGGGGGAAATAAGGTATGTGCCAAAAACCGGAGCAAACGGAGATGGTTAAGCGGTCCCGAACTGAGGCACACGGCCGTTGGCTCCGAAAAACCGGCAACTGGGCGCCAAACGGGAAAAATGGCATACGACCACGAAACGTAGCCTACGGCCACTGAGAGACGATCTACGAGACCTCTTCCTCCCTTCGGGAAGAGAAAACAGAGAAAACGGAGCTTGGTTCGCAAACCGAGGCAAAGCACAAAAGGGTCCGGAAGTCCGGAGGCAAGGCTCACAGCCGGGACTCCGCAACCTCAGAACGAGCACAATATGCAACATCACCAAGCGCTCAATCGGTGATGTCTGAGTCTTAAGGTCGGTCAAAAATGGGGTGTCTACACCCCTTCCTTCCCCAAGGTAACATTTTGAAGAGATGCCAAAATTAGTGGGTGACCAATATGGAAGTGTACTTGGCCAATTCCCCTCAAGACCTACTGACGGTGTTGGATGTGCCCAAGCCCAAAGGAGCTGGAGTTGTTACTTCTTCCACTGTTCTGACCACTCCAGTTCTTGTGCCTACCTCCACACAATCTACTCCTGCTGCTTCAACTCCTCCTAGAGTTACTCGAGCCACCTCGAAGAAAGGTATATACCCTCATCTTTTCTCTTTTTACCTTCTTTATAATGCTTTCAGTCTTATCTTTAGTTCTTCTTTTGTGAAGGTGGTGCAGGTGCCTTACAGGGAGACTCTCCTCAGAAGACTCAAGCTCTAAATCCCCTCAAAAGCAAATGGCAACAAAAGAAAAGGAGACTTTTACTTGAGCCCGAAAAGAAAGTTTTTGAGGTGCAAGCAGAAGAAGAAGAAGAAGAGTTAACTCAAGAGCAAGAGTCTCCCCTGAAAAGAATGAAAAGAGTAACCGTCCCTTCTTCTAACTTGGTTCAAGATCCCACACATGAGACAATTGTCAGAGTGGAGGAACTCACTTCCGAAGAATCTGAATCCCAAATTGGAGAGAAAGAAATTGAGGAAGAACATTCAATGCCAGTACAAAGAAAAAAGAGAAGGAAGATGACTGTCTCTCCTTCTGATTTTGTTGAAGACCCTATACATGAGGCAGCTGCTAAGGCAGTGGAACAAGAGCACTCCAAGGCCATAATTGTCTTTGAGAGAGCTGAGAAGAGATGGCAGCAGCTATTCTTAAGAGATGAAGCTGCTGCTGCTGATGCACTTTAAAGGGATGCTGCAAGAAGACAACACATTGCTGAGCACTACTCTCTTCGAAACTCTCCTACTGCTACTGTCACTTCTGAAACAAGTAACTTCTTTAAAGCCTCTACTGTTTTTCCTTGTTAAATTTTTGGGTATTGAGCCTTGACATCACTTTGTCTTTCTCTTCTTTTGCAACAACAACTCCTGAGCTTATTCTTCCAATGAGAACTCCCTCAGTTTCAATTGAGGTTGATTAGATGCGAAATGTAAAGACCATTCAGATAATACTCCTACTTCCTACGCCTACATTCTATGTACCCCCTTTGAGGCTAAACATTCCTGCATCTTTTCCCTTTGGATTGAATCCATGTCTTCCTTTCTTATCTTTGGATCTACCTCTATTCAATTCCTTTCCGAGCCTTGCTCTTTCCCCTCCCTCTAAGGAAATTCCAACTGTTGCTCCATCTCAGATGATAGTTGATTCTCCTAAAGAGGGTGCTGGTGGCTCTCCAACCCATGGTTTATTACCTTTATCTACTTCCAGCCCTTCTTCCCTTGACTTATTGGTGGCTAGGACCATAGAGACTGTTGAAGATGTTCCATCAATTTCTCCTATCCCTATGCAGTCCTCTGTGTCTTCTACCACTACTCTTTCTGCACCCCTCATGTCCATGGACGAAGTAGATGTCTTCGAAGCAAGACTAGCCAGTCTCTTCGATATACCCTCTACCTCTCTAATAACTAATGATGAGGCTGAGCCGTTAATTCTAGCTGACTCCTTGTTAGAAATTCTTGAGAGCTTCTCTTCCTCCAGTAGAAAGCCTTCTGCACCTCTAATGGATTTAGACAGCTGTCTGGAATTACTGATATCTTTTTCAAGGATTCCTTTCAAGGCATTACAAAGGCCTATAATAAGAAATGGCTTCCTGCAGTACTGTAAAGTTGTTGAGCAATCCAGCATAACTGTCTCAAGTCATCTATCTCAGGCAGCAGCTACTATTGACTTCTATATCAACATTTGTCATACTGCCAAGGCTGCAGAGGAGAAATTAGTGAGAGATCAGAGCTTTGTTTCCACAGTACATTCTGAAGTCTCAGTGCTAAAGAAACAACATTCCTCTGTCTCCCATTTTCGAACTCAACTACTGGAGAAGAAAGCTCAACTTGAGGAGGAGCTGTCTGTAGTGAATCAAGCCTTAATTCGAACTGACACCAAACTGCAGATCACCAACCAAGGATTGGCCGATCGAAAGCAAGAAATGACCACAGCCATTCAGTTGGTTCCCTCATTTAAGAATAGGAAGTCTGTTATAAAAGAACAATTAAGGCATTGTAATGATTTTTGGGCCAATTTATGGCAGAATGTATTTAACTCTTTATGAAGAAAAACAAATTCTGATTTATCATTTGAGTACTCTTGTGTTCTTTTGCTTGACATTTATTCTACTCCTTGTGTTTCCCAAACAGTTGGAAAATAAGGTTTCAAATATCTGCCATTGATCTTTTTGGGATATATGTATCCATTCAAATTTCTCAAATGGTATGCCCCAAAAGGCAGGACTCTATGAATTTGATATGGTCCTTCCTAGTTAGGTGACCATTTACCAAACTTATGGCTTTTAATTCCTATTGGAAGTATTGTCTTCCATACCAAATCACATTCATCAAAGCCAATGTATTTGACTTTCTTATTGTAATTTTTGGCTGCTTTCTTCTTTTGTAAGAGAATACTGTTTAATGCCAGAATTCTGGCTTCATCTATACCTTCTAATTCCAAGCATATACTCTGATGGTATTGCTCAAGATTTAGCTGGTCTTGGCATCTTACCTATGCCCATACACCAAGGCATAAGGAGTAACTCCTGTGCTTGACCTTGGGGAAGTTCTATAAGTCCACAATACATCCAACAATAAGTTATGTCAATCCTTAGGATTGTCTTCCACAACCTTTTGTATTCTTTTCTTCAAGGACTTATTGGATGATTCAGCTTGACCATTGGCTTGTGCATAATAGGGGGTAGAATTAACAAGGCCAATTCCAAACTCTGCCACAAAGGACTTCACAATTTTCCCATCGAACACAGTCCCATTATCAACAGTTATAGTTTGTGGGATGCCAAATCTATGGATTAAATCCTTGATGAATCCAATGACCTCAGTCTGGTCTACAGCCTTGTATGGCTTAGCTTCGACCCACTTAGTGAAATAATCAGTGGCTACTAAAATGAAATAATGATGCTTTGAAGAGGGTGGGTATATTTTTTCCATCATATCCATGGCCTATCCTCTGAATGGCCAAGGCTTCACTACTGCATGCAGGTCAGTTATGGGCACATGCCTTATTGTGCCATGCTTTTGACATGCCGACAACCTTTTGCATACTCTATGCAATCTTTAAGGATAGTTGGCCAATAGTAGGAATGTCTTCGAAGCAACCACCTCATCTTCACATCAGGCTGATGAGCACCATAGATGCCTTCATGAACCTCAGCCATAGCTGTTAATGCTTCTTTTGGGCCCAAATATTCCAACAATAAACCATCTCCCTCTCTTTTGTAGAGAGCATTGTCGTATATGATGTATTGCATGGATTGCAATTTAATTTTTCTACTAGCCTTTGAGGATGGACCAGCCAAGTACTGCATTATTGGATGCCTCCAATCTTGTTTCTATAAGTCATTATGATTGACTTCCAGGACTACATTCCTTTTATTTAAGGGTGGTATAGATTTCTGGTATGTTGTTTGGTTTATGTCCCTTTGAGTATTATCCCTCCTCTTGAAATTCGAAACTTTTTGAGCTACATCATTAGCTCTATTATTCAAGAATCTTGGGACATAAGTTACATTTTCTATTTGAAATTGAGAAAGCAGATGTAATGCAACAACATAGTATGGCAACATGCTTATACTCTGACATTTGAAAATTCCTTTCACTTGGTTAACTACCAATTGAGAATCTCCAAATATGTCAACTATATAAAGTTGTAGTCCAATCAGAATTTCCAATCCCACTATTAAGGCCTCATATTCAGCTTGATTATTAGAACAAGTGCTTTCATCCACTCTAAAACCATGTGTGGTTTCTATTCCTTGTGGTGACTTAATCACTATACCAATTCTAGTTAGGCCATTGGTTTTCGATCCATCGAACCACATTTGCCATGGCTCAACACTGGCCATACCAAGTTTCATTATCTCTTAGCTTTCTGTTTGAGATGGATGATCTGCCAAAAAATTGGCTAAAACTTGTCCTTTCACTGCTTTTTGGGAAAAATATTCTAAATGAAATTCTGATAAGGCTAATATCCATTTGCCAATTCTTCCCCTCAACATAGGTCTAGATAACATATACTTAACCAAATCTGTGGTTGTAATTACCAAGACAGTTGTAGGCAAAAGATAGTATCTTAATTTCATTGTAGCAAAATACAATGCAAGGCACAGTTTTTCTACAGCTGAATATTTATATTCAGAAGAATTTACAAACCTACTAAGGTAATAAACAGCTTGCTCCTTGCCTTTTTCATTGTCTTGGGCTAAGAAAGCTCCCAATGAATCTTATGCTGCAGCTATGTACAACTTCAAGGGCTTGTCACCCTTTGGTGGCATTAGCACTGGAGGGTTGGCCAAGTAGGCTTTGATACATTCAAAAGCAATTTGATACTTTGCTATCTACACAAATTCCTCTTCATCTTTTAGCTTTAATAAGGAAGAAAATACTTTAGTTTTTCCTGCAGTGTTAGAAATGAATCTTCGAAGAAAATTAACTTGTCTAAGGAACTTTTGTAATTCTTTCTTACTTGATGGAGGTCTGACTTCAATGATGGCTTTGGCTTTATTCTGGTCAATCTGTATTCCTTTCTTGTGTACCACATAGCCCAAGAAGTTTCCAGATGATACGCCAAAAGCACACTTAAGAGGATTGAGCTTCAATTTGAACTCTCTCATTCTTTCAAAGGCTGCTTCTAAGTGAAACAGATGCTCCTCAATGGATTGGGCTTTAACTACAATGTCATCAATATAACACTCTAAATACCCCCCAATGAGGTCATGAAAGATAGTGTTCATAGCCCTCTGATATGTAGCCCTAGCATTCTTTAGGCCAAATGGCATTTTAACTCATTCGAAGGTTCTAATATTCCCAGGACATCTGAATGCTATCTTATGAACATCCTCCTCTGTAATGCAAATTTGGTTATAACCAGAGTGCCCATCCATCATTGATAAAATTCAATGTCCTGCTGAACTGTCTACCAATAAATCTACTATCGACATAGGATACTCATCTTTTGGAGTTGCTAGATTCAAGTTTCTGAAATCAATGCATACCCTCATTTTACCATTCTTTTTTACCACAGGCACAATATTGGATAATCACTCAACATACCTGGCTGTCCTAATAAAGCCTGCCTTGAGTAGCCTAAGAATTTCTTCCTTAACTTTCTGAATCACTTCTGGACTTATTTCTTGGCTTTTGCTTGTATGGCTTGAAATTAGGCCTCATAGGGAGCCTATGTTCTACTAATGATCTCTCAAATCCTGGTAGTTCATTATAAGACCATGCAAAGCAATCTTTATACTTCTTCAAAACAACCAACAACTGGTCCCTGTCCAGAGCATTCAAACAAGCACTTATATAGATGGGCTGTTATATAGAACTTTCTTCTAAATTTACTTCTTCTAAGGGGTCTAGAATCTGATAACTTACTGAAGCTTCTTCTTTGATCCCCTCTGGCTTCGAAACAATTTTCTTACTTTGTTCTGCTCCCAGGTTCTTTAATTCAACATCCTTACCCTCCTCCTTATAAACAAAATCTGTCCATAAGGCCTCTTCCTCCTGTATCTTCTGGACTTTTGTTTCAATGTCTAATGCACAGTATTTGTCAAGGGCCAAAACTCTGGCCTGTTGCTGCTTCTGCTTGCAGCCAATCATCATGGCTTATTTCCCTTGCTTTTGTACTCTCTGGACTATTGACTTTACATCCAATACTGAGAACTTAATTAGAGCCAAAGACTTGGCTTCTTGGACTTCATTTCTTTGCCTACAACCAGGCATCATTGTCATCCTTAACGACAACCTTCTCATCAGCACTCTCCTGGACTAAGTGCTTCAGGTGTGTCACTTCCTCATCAGCCGTTACTTCAGCTGAGCCATCAGGTTTCCTTAGTATACTGAGTGGTGTCACTCCCTCAATATACAGTTTGGCCTCTGCAAAGTCTGCACAGGCTATGAAGGGTTGAGGATCTGCATCAATTTCTTCTATCTCCCCATTGCCCAAGGCCATCATTATTTTCTGATACAAAGAGGAAGTCACACATTTGTTAGTGTGGATCCAATCTCTACTAAGTAAAGCATTGTACTTAGCATTGCTGTCAATGACGAAGAATGCTGTTATGCAGTCTCTGGTTCCCATACTTAGGTTGATGGATAGAATTCCCTGAGCCATCTGATTGTCTCCAGCGAAACCAGCAATGGTTATGCTGGTTGGGATTAACCTGAGATTCCTTTTCCCTAGTTTCTTCAAGGAAGATTTCGGTAGTAAGTTCACCGTTGCCCCATTATCTATCAAGACTCGGTTTAATTGTATCCCATCGAAGAAAGCCTTGATATACAAAGGCTTGACATGCTATGTCATAGAGTTTGAGGGATATTCAAAAGGATACGAAAGGTTAATGCTCACCTCTTCTTCACTTTCATATTCAGTTTCCATTGGAGTAGCCATTCCGGAATCATCTTGCACCATACTCACTTGTGAGTCTTCACTAGAGACTGGAATTGGGTCAATTTCTTGCCCTTCTTGGTTCTCATCTCCAGCTTGGAATTCATGTGGTAGTATGTGTACCATATTTACTGATACTAGAGGGAACGAGCCAAATTGGATGGCTGGCTGTGTCTGTTTCTCCTCTTGGCTACCTTGTTCAGCCACTTCAGAAGCATCATCCATACTGTATTCTGGCACTTCATTACTAACAGATTTTTTCGAATGGTCTTTTTTGACTGGTTTTTCAACCAAAAATGTTTGTTCAGCCATGAAGCCTTCGAACATTTCTTCTTCAACCATTTCTTTCTTTTGGCCTAAGCCAACTTCTTTCTCTGCCTCGTTATCACTTTCCATCAATGCCTTCTCCAATCCTACTAGATTGGATTTCTCTCTAGCTTTTAGTTCAGAGTGAACTTTGGCCAACTGTTCTCTACTACAACCCATTTTGCTTTGTGGAGTTGGTTTTGGAATATGGTCTGACTTTGGATTCTTCTTTCTTTCTGTTTGGACCAATGAAGAGCTCTCTCCACTCTCTTTCAAGTCTTGCTGGTACTGAGTGTACCTGCGCTGAATTTTCCTCCTTTGTGATCTAGAAATTACAAGAACCATGTCTGGTTCCTTTGTTTTTGGGTGCTTAAGCAACACCCAATTATTGGGAGCCACCAAAGGAGGTTTGACAATCCTGCCTTGGTTCCCAATTACATCTCTTTGAGTAAACACTTCCATAGGTTTGTTTTGAATCACAAACCAATCTAGGACTCCAGGTACCCACGAACTTATTGACCCAACTGTTGAACTGCTTCTTTCCTCCTTCGAAGCTACCTTCGAAGCTGTCTGTGAAGGCCACTGCTTGGCCTTGACTTCATGTTTTAGGCCTAACTCAGGCCTTCGATGAAGGTGTCCACTTTCTGTCCTGCATGAAATTGATCTATGGGGCCAATCCTTGGCTTTGATCCTATAAACTGAACCCTTCTCCAGTCTCCTTTCAGAATGACTGCTCTCCATCCTGTAATAATTAGGTGATTTGGATTCATACAAAGGCCTCTTGCCTTTAAAATGCATTCTATCGGTTGTTGGTTCAACCATCAATGGCTGCTGCCTAACACCAGATGGATATGGCATTTTATTGTAAGCATTGGTTGGTTTAGGACACCTTTGCACATCCTTGTAGTACTGCTTCCCATCAATTGGAAGTCCCTTCAACCACTTGTAACTTAGTCTGCACCTAGGACATATCCTTTGCATTACAGCTGCTTCTAAGGAATCGTCATCCAGTGCTTCTTCATCAGAATCTTTCCCCTGGTATGAGAAATCTTGTCCAATAGCTGGTAGATTTTTAGTGTCTTTCTTGGTAGTTGTCTGGTTGGCCACATACATCTACACATTAACTTCTTCCAATTCTTTCAAAAAAAGGTTCTAAAAGTCTGGCACAATGACATTGGCTGCCGCCTCTCCAATTTCTGGTAATGGATTACTGTCAATTCCCATGGCCTTTTCTGCTTTGGCTGGGAATTTCAAACTTCCTTTCCGAATTTGTTCTTGGATCTTGTCTCGAAAAACAATACAGTTCTTAGTCGAGTGAGACCAAGAATTATGCCATTTACAATATACTTTTCCTTTAAGTTCATCAGGAGATGGAATTTTGACTCCTTTTGGTAACTTAAAGAAGTTGGCTGCAAGCAAATGATCAAAAATGTGATCTGCCTTAGTTAAATCGAAAGAGTATTTCCTGTGAAGGTCTTTCTTTTTAAACTGTTGGTCAATTGTTGTATCTTTATGAATTAATGCTTCACAGATTACAGGTTCTTTCCCCACAATCTCTGCTGCATTGATCTCATAATTAGGATCTCTATAATATGTCTTATACGATGCATTATTTCGATCTTATTCTTCCTCTAATAGTGCTTCGTATCTAGACACCTTATAGGTGAGTTCTACTAAGTCTCTGAACTCAATCGAGTCAAACTTCTTTCGAAGCCTAAACTCTAAATCATTTTGAGCCAATCTCACGAATTCTGGCTCTGGTAAGATGACACCACATTTATTTCGAGCCCTTTTAAATCTGGTAATGAACTGAGTAGCCTTCTCATCGGGCCTTTGACTTAATCTTGCCAAGTCTGCCATGGAAACCTCTGGCTCTGATTGGAAGAATTGGGCATAAAATGCCTCTTCCATTTGTTGCCAAGTCTGGATAGAGCCAAGTGTAAGGTTAATATACCATATAAATGCTCCCCCAGTTAGGGAATTTGGGAATAACCTTAACTTCATATAATCATTATTAGTAAATTCGCCGTATTGAGCAGCAAACCTAGCAATATGCTCTACTGTTGATTGGTTTCCATTCCCATAAAAAAGGGCAAAGTCTGGTATCTTGAAACCTCTTAGGTATTCATGTACCCTGTCTACCCATTCTGGATACGGTTTCCTGTACACTGGAGTTTGGACCTGTAGACACCCCATTTTGACCGGTCCTAAGACTTGGGCACTTTCTTTTGAACACCCCATGATGAAAGTTAGAATATACTATTTTATGAATTTCTCAGTAGAAAATATCAAAAAAACTTTAATCCCAAACCTCACCTATGTTGGCCAAATTATTAATTTTTAGTATTTCATAGTATTTCATAATTTTATGTGTTGTACATAGTTTTTGATGTTTTTATCTAAATTGGTATAAATAATTTTGATATTTGATAAAAAAAGAAAATGATAAATATAAATATATATATATATATAATAAAAATAAAAAAAGAAGATAAATAAGTGGGGGGATGGAGATAAGATTTTTGGTGAGGTTATGTAAGGGCGGTAGAGAATAATTATTTTTTTTTAGAAAAGGAGGGAGCATGTATGGTCACGGGGAAAAAAGAATCAAAAAAAGAGAAAAGAGCAGGTGAGAAGTTGGAAAATATTAAAAAGAGAGAGATAGAAAAGAGGGAGTGGGTGGTGAATTATTTGAGAGGAGATAATCTGAGATTGATAAAATGAGGAGAGTGGTGTTCATGAGTGAAAAAAGGGGGAGAGGAGTGAGATTTTCTGGGAGAGAATTTTCTAGAGAGAAAAAGAGAAAGGTGAGAGAGAGGGAGAGGCCACACACTCACGGCATACACACCATACACCATTCACACACAACACTGATACACAATTCACTCCCCTATCATACACACACACACCACTAACTTCATCTTCTCACACACGACAGACCCATGCACACGGGCACACATCCAGCACACACACACCATTGACACAGACCACACACGCATCACACATAGCACACTGATACACACACACACACACAAACTCAAATCTCTCTTTGGGGGCTGCTATCACACTACATACACCCATAGAGATCACACGGCACACAAGATAGACACACAGACACACGATTTTGAGAGGGGAAGATCCATACACATGTGGTCTCTCACCATTTTTCAGCTCACTCTCTCTCTCTCTGAACTTGATCTCCCCCGGCCCTCTTGACACCCACTCATACACACATCAACACACACACATGCACATGGAACACCGACACTGACCTTCACATACAGCACACATGACTGATACACTCATCACACACATGCATGACACAACACACACAGGACACACAGATTCACACATGCACCCACGACACACAGATATACTGAAGATAAATACACAGTGGAGACAACTCACATGGATCTCTCTCTTGGATGATATGGGTACTTTCTCTCTCTCTAGCCGAGACCAATAAATCTCTCTCTCTCTATATATATATCAACAGCAGTGGTATTAAGGAACGGTGGAGTAGCAACATGGGCACCAGTTTGGCTCTCTCTCTGAAGCTGCCTGAAACCAGCTCTTTTTCTCTCTCTCTCTCTCTCTCTCTCTCTCTCTCTCTCTCTCTATGACTCTCTCTATGGGTCTCGATGGGAGGAAGAAACAACAGCAGCGGCGGAGTGGCGTTTATGAAGGTGTACATGGTGTTTGTGAAGGTGTGCATGGATGGGGCTCCTTACCTTCGTAAGGTGGACTTGAAGATATACAAGAGCTACAATCAACTCTCCGATGCCTTTGGAGAAGATGGTCTATTGTCCACGCGCAGGTCCTTCATGGTGGTGCCTAGTGTTGTGTTGCGTTGCATTGTGTTGAAGTATTTCCCACTGAACAACTTTTGGTTAATAAGTGTGAGATGATGATGGAGATTATATATATGTTATATCTATAATATCTGAGTCAGCCATGGGTGGAAAATATTTTTCATGTTTGAGTGGTGGGTGGATAATATTTGTGTATATGTATGATGTTTGAGTGGATATATTCCCACATGAAGTCCCTAAAAATGTTTGAGAGACTCAGGTGGGCCTTTCATTGAAGATGAGTTTACATGGGCTGAGACCGGTTGGATGAAAAGAAAAATGGTTATTTATGAGTGGCCGGGGGTTTAAAACGTTGGTCTTCATAATTTTGGGCTTATTTGTTGGGCCCAATTTCCAGTGGAGAAAATGAGCGGAATATGCCAGTGGGGTACGGAGTTGGGTTAGTAATTGTGGGCTTTTAGTTAGTTACACTACAACATTTTCTTAGTTTAGTGACATTTGAAAGTGCCACAAAACTATTCTTCTAATGACATTTTTTGGTCTTGTGGCATTTTGAACAAGTGCCACTTCTATCGGTGCCACGGTAGATACGAGTGCCACGATAGATACCTGCAAGTGTCACTGCACCATCATGGCTAAAAACTTTCAATGACATTTTAATGTCATGGTAGATATTATTTGTGGCACTATCAAGTGTCATTAAAAAAAGAGTTAGTGACACTTATAAGTGTCATTACACCATTATTTGTGGCACTATTCGTTGTAGAAGAATTTGATCTGCTCTTGCGGAGACTCGAACCGCCAACCTCCCGCACCATAAACCTTATACACTATACTCTTCCCACTACACCTCTATAGCACCACATGATTATATATGCAATATATATTATTTATATAATACATACATCTATATTAATATGTATAAACATAATATTTTATTGAACATAATTTATGTAAAATAAACTATTTACTACCAAAATAAAAAAAGGACCACTTTTGGCGACTAAAAATATTTTTTAGTCACCAATTCTATACTTTTGGCTACTAATTATTTTTTAGCTGCTAAAAAACTTAACTTTTGTCAACCAAAATCGGATTTGGTCGTCGAAGATGCACTTTCAGCTACCAAAATTTTGGTCACCAAAAAATTTTATTCCCGCCTTAGGATTTTAGTTCTCCCGCACTAAAAATGACCACTTTTGGCGACTAAACTTATTTTTTAGTCGCTAATTGTAGACTTTTGGCTACTAAAATTTTTTTTGGCACCAAAAAGCTTTACTTTTGGCTACTAAAATTTTTTTAGTCAGTAAAACCCATATAATCAGCGACTAAACTTATTTTTAGTCGTCAATTGTAGACTTTTGGCTACTAAATTTTTTTAGTCGCCAAAAAGCTTTACTTTGGGCTACTAAAAATTTTTTAGTCACTAAAACTCATATAATCAGCGACCAAACTTAGTTTTAGTCGCCAATTGTAGACTTTTGGCTACTAAAATTGTTTAGTCACCAAAAAGCTTTACTTTGAGCAACTAATGCTGTTTTGGTCGCTGAAAGCTATACTTTCAGCGACCAAATTTTTTTGGTCTGGAAATTTAGTCACCGAATATGCTTTTTCCTGTAGTATATATTGAGTTTAATTCATTTATTTTTAATCATTTACTGCATTTTAAAATTTTAGAAAATATATTGGCATTTTTTGTTTTTTCAAAAATGTCATTATAAGCTTGGAAAGTTTTTGGCTTAGTGGCATTTCTCAAAATGCTATAAAATATTTGTTTATAACACTTTTCGCCTAAGTGCCATAAAAAGTAATTTGCACCTACCTAGTGTCCTGACATTTTTTAAAAAATGCCATTGCAACTAAAGTTTAGTGGCATCTGTTGGTAAATGTCACGAACATAATTTTTTGTGTCCTTATTTTATAAAATGTCATAAAATTGATGTGACATTTCTTTATTGAAATACCACCAGAGCATTATATGTTTTGTGGTTCTATGGCATTTTTCTAAAACATTTAATGCCAATTTTTATTTTTGTGGCATTTTCTAAAAACATGCTATTAGTGTAGTGTCACTAAAGTGTAAATTTGTTGTAGTGACATTTTTGTTGTAGTGAAATGACACTTTTTTTTTATAATTGAAATGCCACTAGAGCCTTGTATGTTTGTGGCTCTATGACATTTTTCTAAAAAATACCACCAAATATTCTTTTTGTGACATTTTTTAAGAACATGCCACTAGTATGGTGTCACTAAAGTATGTTTTTGTTGTAGTGTTGTGACACTTGTTCATTGAAATGTCACTAGAGCTTTTATGTTTGTCGTTTTGTGGCATTTTTCAAAAACGTGCCACTAAATATCATTTTTGTGGCATTTTCTAAAAATATGCCACTACTGTAGTGCCACTAAAGTATGTTTTTATTGTAGTTTTGTGACACTTATTCATTGAAATGTCACTAGAGCCTTTTATGTTTGTCGTTTTGTGGCATTTTTAAAAAACGTGCCACTAAATATCATTTTTTGTGGCATTTTTTAAAAATATGCCACTAGTGTAGTGCCACTAAAGTATGTTTTTGTTGTAGTGTTAGTTTTTTTTATTTTTTATTTTGAGTGTTCTGTGAGATTTTATTTTATTTTATTATTCCCCTCTCTCTCTCTCCTTCGGATATGTAATAATTCAGGTGTTGTAATAATCCCCCACCCCATTTCTTATCTATTCCATTCTTTAATCGTTTTCCCTAACTGTACATATGTATATATCTGACATGCCATGCATATCCATGCTTTGCATCCATGTTTTATGCATCTTGATTCGGCTAAGTTTGCATTTGTGAGTTTAATCAATTCTTATGTGATTCTATGCGTTGCCTCATGTTCTTGAAATGATTCACATGCCATGTTTTAGAAGCCGAATCTTTAGTTGCATCTCATGAGTGAATTGCATTAGAATTTTGTATAAAAGATCTTGTACGTTTTACTAACTTTATTTTGTAGTTGTTCGAGGGACGTTGTAGACGTCCCCGAACGCCCCGGGAGGATGAGTCCCGTTCTGTTCTTTGTGGGCTCACTACAGTTCGGACTCAAATTGTCACGGTTCTTAATCTGAACCAAAGAGTCCAAATCCGGAAAATCGTTTTGAGAAAATAGATTTTTGAAAGAAGTGCCAAACATGGACTGCTTCGCCAGATACAGAGTCCCCACCTAAATATTTTTTAATGGGGGAATTTAGGAAACCCTGACTCGGTGCCAAAGGCCACGTGTCTGTCATCACCAAAGTTGCCTCGGCTCGGGAACTTGGGTACGATTGGGGAAAGTCAGCTATGATCACCCCCTCTCGCCCGATCCGAAGATCAGCCTCTACTAACCGTGATATCCAATTTTGAAAACGTTATGCGTTCTTATTCCGTTTATTAACCTAGAATTACTATGTTATGCGCACAGCAAACAAATATAGACCAAATCGCCTAAATTGGAACAAAACATTGCATGCTTGTTTTGAAAATGGCTTGCTACTTGCAAGTAGGCTCAAATGCGGGTTTTTGCCACCCTCAAGTGGGCTTTAGAAAACATGGTTTTGCCACTATTCGAGTGGGCTTAAAACTCACAGTTTTGATGCATTATTCCAATTTAGGTAATTTAACCTCCATCCACAGGCATTCAAGCAGTTATATCATATAAGCAGCTAGCCTCATGGTAATCATGCTATCATGGCAACACTCACACGCATGCGGTATGCTAAAGCATAAAAAGCTCACCTAGTACTCCAAGCCAAAACAGAAACTAGTTAGTAATCAATGCATGATCCTAGTTCATGTTTAAAATGGCTAATGCAACAACATATGCAAAGATGCAATCTAGACAGGCTCGGCTATCCTAAACATGGCATATGAAATGCAACAGATAACACGTATTCAATTTGGAATTGAAGTACAATGCAATTAGCATGATGCGCTGAGCCCGGTACATGCAAGACAAATGTATGAATGCACGCATGCATAGCATAAGGTATGCTAATTTAAATATGCCCTAAACTAACCATCGAAAGCTAGTAAATAAAAGGGAAGAAAGACGTGGGGTTGGAAGACATACACACACTTATTACACAATTGCCCTCGCTCGGAGGGTCCGAATAAATATTACAAACCGAATAAATAATTAACTATCCTATCTAATTAAATATTACAAAACTCTTAACTAATTAACAAATTAATTAAGCTATTAAAGCAATAAAAGGCCTTGGGAAGAGGGATACGCGCATGCTCGGATTGGCTTTGCTCGAAAATCCATTGCCATGACACATGTTGCCTCTGTTTTCACTGTTTGGCACCTCTGAAGACTGCACAAGTCCCAAGGTATGCTCTCTGCACATTGTGGAGTGCCACTGGCCAAGGTAAATGATTATCGGCTAAGGGGATGTGGTCATCGACCACTGGTGTGACTCTCGGCCAGCAATACATGGTCGGTCGGCACTGTATGTAGCCGACCGGCCAAAACTTCCTACAGAAACCTGTTTGACAGCAGCAGAGGGCAGACAAGGCATGGCAATGCATTTTCAAAGCAATGTTTGCACCACCACCCTCCTTATCATGTTCATGACTCAAAGGAGGATGGTCCTCGACCCTTGGACCACCAATCGCGCATTTTGATGCGTGATGGCCCAAGAGCCAAGTTGTGCAATTTCAATGGAATAAAATGCATACAAACAAACAAGAGGCCCAACATCTATCATGGTGATTCAAGAGGCAAGGCATGCATGCCAAATGCAACCTAAGCATGTGAGCTAAGTATGCCACATGAGCATGGAGGCAAGTATGCAAACATGCAATATGTACTAGGCACACAACCTAAGCTAATAAGCATGCAAGACATGGAACCAAGCCCAAGGACTTAAACTACGATCATGTGACACATGAAGCAAATGACAAAAGTGAACTAAAACAGTCCTAAATCATGTGAAAACAAGGTCAAAGACACACATAGATGGTATCTAAATGGCCTATACATACAAGCATACAAAAGAGGCCAAACATGGAGTATAAGATGACAACCTTATAAAGCGTTAAAGGGACATCAAATACAAGCATATAGGCACACCATGAGGACTGAAATAACATGACAAGTGGTTCCAAACCACTGAAATGATGCAAGGATGGCATGTTAGAGGGGTCAATGCTCAAGGCCTACAAGAGAGGTTGTATGGTAGCTATACAAAGCAAAGCATGGATGACCCAAACAACCAAAAAAAGTCCTCAAACACACTAAAACATGCATAAAAGCTTCACAAAGCTAAGCCAAAACAAGTAAGCATAGTGGTCTAAACGCTAGATATATGTTAAGGCAATTTCATGGCATTACAAGACAAGTATGCAAAGCAAGCATGGTGTGTCTAAACCAACTTTAAAAAGTGCTATATCATGATAAAATAAGCACAAATAACACTTAAGACATGGCCAACATGAACTTAAAAATGGTGCTCACACATGAGACAAAAATGACACATTTTGAAGCCAATAAGGAGAGGGGATGGCCCTCTCCTTCTTAGGACCTTAAACCACCATCCTCACCACTGAAAGAGATTTCAGTGGTGAGGAGGCCCAAACAAGGTGGTCCCAGAGCTCACCAAAAATAGCACAAAATGGGGCCAAACAAGGCCTAAGAGGGGGTAAACGACCCCAAACACAAAAGTGGTCTTAAACAAACTTCAAGAGGAGCTCAAAATAAGACTTTTTTCAGTTTATGATAAAGCTCAAAACAGCATGCAAGACAGGCTAAAAGTGTGTGCAAAAACGGGGAATAAAGAAGGTAAGAAGCTCACCCTTGTAGCCAAGAAGCTCCAGCAGCTTATGGACCAAAAATGTAGACCTTCAACCTCTAAAAATGTCTTCCAAGACCCTTAGGTTGATGATGGAGGTGTTAGGCTAAGTGTTGGTGTGCAAAGGGGCCAATAACCAAGTAATTTGGAGCTAAAATGGAAAAGATATGGAGAGATATATGTATGGAGCCTTAGACAAATTCTTGGAACCCTTAAAATGGAAGAAGAGCTCTTCTATTTATAGAGAAGATGAAGGCTTGAAGCTTCTAAGGGAAGCTAAGCAAAAGGGTCAAGGGGGTCAAGCTTTTCTTAGAAGCTTGGAGCAAAAGGGCCAAGCTTCTTGGAGAAGCTAGGCAAAGGGGTCAAGCTTCTTGGAGAAGCTAAACAAGGGTGCAAAAGGTGCAAGCTTCTCTTGGAAGCTTAGAAGGGTTCAAGCTTCTTGGAGAAGCTTAGAGCAAAGGGTTCAAGCTTCTTGGAGAAGCTAGAACCAAGATTCAAAAGGTTCAAGCTTCCTCAAGAAGCTAAAACCAAGGGTTCAAAAGGTTTAAGCTTCCTCAAGAAGTTAAAACCAAGGGTTCAAAAGGTTCAAGCGTCCTCAAGAAGCTAAAACAGGGGGTTCAAAAGGGTCAAACTTCCTCAAGAAGCTAAAACAGGGGGTTCAAAAGGTTCAAACCCTCTCAAGAAAAGGCCTCGGCCAGAAAAGGTGGCTAATCGGCCAACAAAGTTAGCCGACCGACCATCAATAGTGCCGACCGGCCATCATCAATGGCCGATGGCAACAAAACACTGGCCGGTGGCCTCTAGCCATGGCCGGTGATGTATGGGGATGTCTCACAAGCCATTCCCTGCCCTCCAAAAGCAAAACACAAGTGTTCGATGCAAAACCAAACACAAAACAGTTGAGTTAAGAGATCCTGAGGCAAGGCGCGTAGCCGAGACCTCCGAGAACTCAAAACGAATACAAGCATGGATGATCACCGGGTGTTCAAACGGTGACGTCCAAGTCTTGAGGACGGTCAAAAATGGGGTGTCTACAGACGTCGGCCAATCTGTGAGTTTTTATGGTTTAGCATCCCATTTGTGTGTGTTTTTCTTACTATGTGTTAGTATTCTACCATGAGACTACTCGCTTACTTGATATAACTGTATGAATGCCTATGGATGAAGGCTTGTTGTTTGAGTTGGAATAATTCAATAAATGTACGTTTTAAGCCCACTTTGTAGTGGCAAATTCACAAACTTTAAGCCCACTTTGTCAAGTGGCAAATTCAAACCCTTTTCGACAAACAAACATGAAATTGAATTGTTCCAATTTGAGAAAACTAGTCTATACTTGTATGCTTCACATAGTAAATTTTAGGATTTATTAAATAATCAGAATATGAACATATAAAAAAAATAAAATTCATATCATGGTTTAGTAGAGGCCGATCTTTTAATCGAGTGAGCGGGGGTGCTCATTATTGACCTTCCCCTCTCATACCTAAGGTTTCGAGCCAAGCATCCTTGGTTACGACGAACAATGGCCTTGGCACTGAGTCATGGGTTTTCTAATTTCCCAAAATATTAGGTGGCGACTTTGAGATCTGATGACGCAATCTATTTTTTTTTTCAAAATTGCAATAAAATGGATTTTCAATAAAAGTTGCCAAATCTGGACTTTCATCTACGTTTCACATTGCACTTGTGAGACTAGATCAAAGAGATCTCGGGAGTCTGAACTGTTTAACGCGTGCGGGTACCCCCCGGGCATGTTAACCCCCTGAGCCATTGGTCCACACATTTCTTTAACAATGTCAGCAATTTGGTCCCTAGGGACCATATTTTGTGCCTGCTGAACCATTACTGGAGGGACAAACACAGGATTTGGTGGGCAAACTTGTGCTTGTGGTCCTCTTGGTCCATAAGGTGGTACATTTGGGATTGGTTGTCCCTGTGGTGCAGGTTGCTGTTGGGGGTATGGGTAACCCCTTTGAGCCTGTCCTGCAAAAGGACTTGCGAAAGGTGTTGGAACTAGTGTTGTATCTCTTCCATTTGTAGGAAAACCTACCAACCCCCCAGGTATAAATTCGAATAAGGGATTAGTGAACCTCCTTGTGCCAGGTATGGCTTCGAACATAGGATTTGGAACCATTCTTATGCCATTTTCTTGTACTAGGCCAGATCCACCAAATTGCATGGTTTCACTATTAAGTACTGAGGCGTTTTGACCTACTATAGGCCTCGGAATAGATTCGTACCAAGACTGAGGTGATGGTCTTTCATAGTTCTGATTACTAGTTTGACCATTAGAAGTCCATTAACTTGCATAGGCTGTTTATCTCTAGCCAATCTTTGCTGAGGGACATTTGAAATTTCCTCGATGGTTGGTGGTTATTCATTCGATCCAAAAAGGATGTTGCCCACTTTTCCATAATGTTCATTAATTGCTGACCCATAGCATCTACTAGGCCACCCCATGGATTTATTGGCTGAGTAGATGGAACAGTAGATGGTCCAATTCCTTGGTCTCGTCCAATATTATGAGCATATGGTACTTGTTCTGAAGTGCTAGTCTGTTCGACCATAGGTTCTGATAAAATAGGAGTTTCCACAGGACGTGTTATCACATTATCCTCTGAATTAGGTATCTCTATCTCTTCTTCCACGCCTTCTTTCAAGCGTTCATTTTCTCCTTGTCTTCTACGTCTAGCCATTTTAAATGCAGTCCCACTGGGCGTGCCAAAAAGATATGTTGGCTTTTTGACTTTCGAAGGTTATTTTGGTAATTGCGAGCGTGCTAGTAAGGATCAATTAGTCCTTACAGAAAATTAATTGCCAACCAATTATCAGACAATTATGTTTTAGTTCTTTCAGCCTCAATGAAGTGGACTTTTACTAGTGGCTTGGCTTAGGAGAATTAAACAGATAATAATGAATTGAAGAACAGTCGAAGTATTTCATTAAGATAAAAAGACTTACAATGATCCAAACTCAGCCTTGTAGAAGTTTACAGCAAATCTACTTGGAACTACTCCTATGAAACGAAGTGCAGTGCAGTGCAGGAATTTGAAGTACAGTAATGTAAAGAACTGTAAATGTAAGACTATAAATGTAAAACTGGAAAGAAAAATAGGTATAACGAACTGGTTTTTTGGATCTGAGTCTATGGGTTTTTTCTGGGGCCTTTTCTACTATTTATATTGCTCAAGGATGACCATCGAATTGTATTTCCAATCGTCGAACTGCTCCACCATGATCATCGATCATATTGCCCCAATATTAGCTCCATTACGCCATTACTTGCAGTTAAGCTTCCCTCCTAAATTTGAATCTGAAATACGAGTAACCGTTGAAGCCACGTCATTTTGTATCTCTTCGTTGATTCGCTGCTACTCAGATTTCTTAATAACCAATACTAACTGCCACGTGTACGATCAGGATCGAGGACCTGAATAGTCTTCCTATATTACCTTTATTTCGCCACGTGTCGAATTGTAATTGGCTTGTACAAAATATGTAGCCAACAATTTGTGAAAAATCTTTAAAAAATACACTAAATACCAACAAAAAAAAATACAAAAATTCAGTACATTTTTCGTATTTTTGTCTATCTATTAATTTTTTAAAATATTTTTTCACAAATATTTTACTATTTAGATATATCTAAGTAAGGTGCATCTAAAAAAAAGTAAAAAAAAAAATTGATTAAAATTTAAAAAATATTCACTAAAAATAAAAAAAACACAAAAAATAAAAACTCAATTTTAAGAAAACTAAATTTAGAAAATTAAATTCTTCCAAGCCAGAACCTTGTGTACGCACACAAAAAATAAAAAATAAAAAATAAAAAAATAAATAAAATTATTTTTTGAAAATTTCAATAAAATTAAGATATATCTATATATTAAGAAAAATGGTCTTTTAAAACCCAAGACTTGTGGAAGCTCCAACATGTCAATCCTAATTTCCTAATTTTTTAATTTTTTTAAAAAAAAATTGACTTGGTGATTGGTTCAAAGATTGTAATAATTACATTATTGATTACAATAAACACTTAATTTATAATAATTACACTTATTAAATGAATAACGCAATAAATGAAATCTTAATTTTCTTATTTTTTGCATCCCCAAGAGACCCATGTAATTATTATGTAAATGCCTCTTAAATAAATAAATAAATACTTATTAAATTCTTTTAAATTCTTCGGTCAAACTCCATGTATTTAATTTATATATTAAAAAAAATAAAAACAAATATAAATATCTATAATTATCCCGTGCATAGCATGGGTGATAGACTAATATAGTAATAAACAAAAAGAAAATAGAACTATATAATTACCTAGTCATGTACCACAAATAATCACTAGTGTCGTTCGCAAACTTTGGATTCATTAATTGATTACCACTCTAAATATAATCATTTGCCATCTTTTTCTCGTTGATCGTAAGTAGTACAAAGTGTTCTGATCTCTATGTCCACTACAAATTATAGGGTTCTTGATATTCATCGGCGTCATTCAACTTCATTACCACATTAGATGTTTGAGTATTGACCTATACAACAAAAATCAGCCAAAACTAAGCCCAAGATATATAATGCAAAGTTTTTTAAACTAAATTTATTATTAATATAAAAAAATAAAATTAGGTACAAATTTTTTACCCGAGCAGTGTTGTAAACCTCCGTATAACAATCGGGAAGGATACTAACAGACCTTGCAGGAATAGTGTAATTATTGTTCTCAAAATTAATTGTTATGTCATCTTTGTCATTCGCATTTCCAAAGAAACATACCCTTGTACCACTATACTCAAATAATGTTGCCTGAAAAAAGAAGATAATATTTAGTTGAAAGACTCCTCTATGGTGTGTTTGTTTTGAAGGATTAGGGGATGAGATTGGACTATTAGTCCATTATTTATTTTATTTTTTTTGTTCCGGACTAATAGTCCTACAAATATAGGACTATCATATCCCATGAAGGGAGGTGGGATAGAAACCATGGAATGTTTCTATCTCACGGAATTATTTTGTGAAATGTCTATTTTACCCTCCAAGCTATTACTTAGCAAACAATTAGAAAATGATAAAATAGTCTTTTGAACATTTATAAATTATTTTTTTAGCGTTGTTAATTTAAAATAAAATTATATATTAAATAAAAAATTTAAATTATAAATTAAATTTAATTAAAAATAATAAATTATAAATTATGGCCTTATAAATTAAATTTTTTTAGTATTGTTAAAAAATTAAATTTACATGTTAAATTAAATTATTTTTTTAGTGTTGCTAATTTAAAATTATATATTAAATAAAAAATATAAATTATAAATTAAATTTATTTTAAAATAATAAATTATAAATTATGGCCTTGTAAATTAAATTTTTTTTGTGTTGTTGAAAATTTAATTTATATATTAAATAAAATTATTTTTTATTGTCGCTAATTTAAAATTATATATTAAATAAAAAATATAAATTATAAATTATAAATTTAATTTAATTGAAAATAATAAATTAAAATAATTAAAATATTGTGTAAAAAATAAAATAAAATAAATTTTTATTTAATCTAGCTAAAAATAATTAAAATATTAAAACTATGTTTAATATTGCTATTACTTAGTAAATAAGAGCAATGCTACATACCACTAATTTATCACCACTAACTCCACTACTAGTGAGGTGGCAATTGAAAAAAATAAAAAAAAACAAAACCCAAGACACAAAACACATGTGGCAGTGGGTGGGACCCACTGCCATATCATTAGAGCCACCACTAATTAGTGGTCTAAAGCATTTTTGTAACTAAAAATAGTCCAATTCAGATATCTAATCTCATCACTAAACAAACATAAGATACAAATTTAGTCCAACCAAATAGTCCCGGGACAATGTATCTAGGACTAATAGTCCGATGGATTACAATCTTCCCTTATCCAGTTCGTCCAAACAAACGCACCCTATATATTTGATAAATATTTATAAATAAGTAAAATAAAGCTTACTGTCATCATATTCCCATATTCAACATTTCTAATCACAACAAGTGTGAGTAGGGATGGAATCAGAAGGGGTCAAAAAAACAAACAAATTTTTTTTACCATATACATGTGCACATATGTATATATAATATGATATATAAACTATGTATATACACAAAAAAATTTAAATATCATAGAAGTAATTTCTAATAGGAAAAAAATTTTTTGGTACAAAATAAAAAGAGAGCCCCCCATCTCTCTTTATATCGGTATCATCTCTAATGAGGAGATGGAGTTGCTTAAGATGTCCCCATTTGGGTTGATTCAAATTTCCTAAAAAAACATATCATAATAATATATGTAAATAATACATGTAAACAAAGAATATGGTTTACAAAAATTACATAAGAGTTCAAGTTTATTTAACATGTTCATCAAGGGGTGCATCGTAATCATATGTTGTAGCAATGTAAAGACCTCCGGATACCAAAATTAGTACCACCATGGTACTTCGTGGAAAAAATATACAATTAAGAAATTATCTATTTTGTTGTTGAATTTTATGCAAAACAAAATGAAAAAAAGTATTTAACTACAAACCATAATAGTCTTGTAATGTGCCACCATGTTGAAAAAAATGTGCAACCGCAAAAGTAAGATCCTTAGTACTTCTGTGTTGGGTTTTTCATCCCCAACCCTTATACCTAATTAATTCGTGATACAAAAATAATAATAAGCAAGGATATTGATTTAAAGTATGATACTAGTAAAGAACTATCGAATACTAACCAGCCGCTCTAATTTTCAGTCCACATCTTAGGAATGCCACTACTAGGATGGAATCCATCACAATACCAAATATTGCATGTGTTAATCTGTCAAAATAAAATTAAAATTATAAACACATTTACTTAAAAATTATAAAAATTAAAAGAATTAAAAAAATAGAAAATATTAATACCATTCCCTTGTGGAGGATTCGATTGTTGGCACATGATCCATGGCACTCCAATGTGGAAAGATTGAGCTAGGTCAGCACATCAATTTATGTATGATTTTCCCTCATTTTCATAAGACCACAGAACATTGCCATATTCGTTTTCAATCTTTCTTTCATTCTTTTTTTTTTTTTTTGGAAAATAGAAGAATAATTATATTAGTAATAAGAATATTCAAACAACTACAGCCAATAATATATATATAATATCATAATACTACAAACATACTTGTGCAAGGATTATAGGTCCTCGTTGAGAGGCAAAGAGACGTTCATCTCTTACCATTTTTTTTTTTGATCAATCAACAGAAAACCTTTATTGATGAAACAACCAATACAAAGTAAAAGCATTACATCAAAAAAAGGAAGAGGGGGATGGTGCAAACATCATCATAGTTCAACTTCTCAATCCCAACTAGGTTGACACCAAGAAACAAACACAATCATCTGATAGCACTACCCCAAAGCTGGTAAGAAACCAACCATAAAGAAAATTAAAAACAAAGCAGAAACAATAGCAGACCACCACACCCAGTCACCTACAAGACATAGTAGCCACCTACACCCACCCACACCCAACCATCTCAAATGCATAGCCTCACTTGACTCAGATTTTCCACAATGTAATGCACTAAGTAATGGACAGTAGGCATAGAAGACTTAACCCACAGCCCAACCCTCACTTTCACTAACTCACAGCTCATTCATATTTGGTTGGTGGCGATTAAACACAACCTTATTCCTTAGTCTCCAAGTTGATCACAACATTGCTAGAGATACAAGCATTCATATTTTCTTCACTGATTTATTGTGCTTGATTCCCAACCGCCAAGAGAGCACTCCATCCACTGTAGCAGGAGATACCCAGCATAAATTGCACCACTGTAATAGACAACCCCCCCAAACCTTCCATATCTCAGGGCACTGCACAAAAAGGTGATCCACAGACTCTTCAATAGCTGAGCAAAAAGGGCAAGCAATATCAACATTGCTACCTAACACCCCAAATCTCTGCTGAACAACAGATGATTTAACCCTACCTCTCTAGGCCAACCAACTCATGAACTGTGCTTTGGGTGGTGCCACATTATTCCATAACATCTTAGGAACCAGTAAACTAGGGCCAGAGTTTAACTAGAGCCAGTCTCTTACAGATGCCACTGTAAACTCACCAGAGGGGGATGCAGTCCACCTTACTATATCACATAGATCCTCCTTCAACTTAGGAACATCCCTTGTCAACACTTGTAGCTTTTTTACCTCCTCTTCCTCCCAAGCAAATAATGACCTTCTAAACTGTAGCCTCCAGTGACCAGCTCTGTCCCTCATTTGCATAAAGAAACTCAGCTTTCCTTCTTTCTCCATTGAAAGCCTAAACAATCTCGGAAACTCCTCTTTCAACTATAGATCCATAAACCACCTATCATGCCAAAACTGAATCATGCACCCATCCCAAACCACAATCTTATACTTAGAGACAAAAAACTGAAAAAGCTCAGGATTAGATCTTGCCACACTCAAAATATCACTCCACAAAATAGATTCCTTATCTTCCCCATCCTTTAGTGGTAACCATCTGCCCCCCTTCAGCCCCATACTTATAATAACCTTTTTCCACAGTGATTTATCCTCCACCTCATACCTCTGCCACCACTTTAGTAACATACTTTCATTTGTATCCCTTGACCTCCTTATACTTAGCCCTCCTTGGTCTTTGCTCATTGTTACATCCTTCTATTTTACCATATGAATCTTTTTTCTTAGCTTGAGCTACCACATAGGAAAGCTACTTTCATCTCTTACCATGTCAACAATCAAAGTTGCGAAAATCTTCATCTCATTCTGAATTTGAAAATAATTGAAAAATAGTTATTGAAATATAAAGATCTTTTGTTTTTTATATTTATAAAAAAAGAATCAAACACTTAATTGTAAAATTCTTAAAATTACCTCAAACACTTCATTGTTAGTCCTGAATGCAATGCCTGGCAAATTATGCAACCATATCGCGAACCCTAGATGAGATGTAAGCAAATAAATTAACATAAGTAAATTTATTTATTTTTATAAAATGTTATTATTATGTAAATTTAGATATTAAGAGAATTATTCATAATTCCACTCTACACACACACTACTAAAAAAGAGACTTTTTGCATCTATTTTTTACGACTGACTATTTAACCGTCACAAAAAATAACATTTGCAATGCCCTAGCCCTTTCACTTTTACAAATAAATGAATCCTAATTTATTATTCCTATTTCTTTTATTTATGTTCTTTTTTTTCTTATATAGCAATGCCATAGCCCTTTCACTTTCACGAATTACGAATCACGGCATTCATAAATTCTCTACGAGTCACAACTCCAATGGTGTGAATCTCTCTCTCTCTCTCTCTCTCACATACACACACACGCACTTTCTTCATTTTCATCTTCATCCATGCTCTGTTTCTCTGATCTTCAATTTCATTTTCCGACTCGAAATTCGATTTTCTAAGTTGAATTTTCTCGACAAAGTTGCAGGCTTCGCAAGATTTGATTGACGATGAAACAGAAAATTGTTGAGTGAAATTAGGTTAATTGTTTGATTGAGCAAAGAGAATAAACAGAGAGATGAGAAACGCGGACAACAACGCTCAAGATACGATAACCGCTGCTGCGACTGCGATCGCGTCAGCTGAGAATCGTGTGCCTCAAACTTCGATTTAGGTAAACAATTTGATTCAAATTTTAATTATAATTTACGTTGCTTGTTGTGGTTGATGATTTAATTATCTCAATTGGATATATGAATCTCTCGAGTTTCGAATTCTAATTCTAAGCTCTGTATAATCTAAACCTTTAGGTTCAAGATCTGTTGATTATCTATGTTATATTGATCGTTTCACATTGCTTGATATAGTTTTTGGAAATTATATTTGTTTAATGTTTTTTATTTGTTTTTTTCGATTCAATGTTGTTTTTGGTTTATTCTATTTTGACTTCGATAGTTGACTTGTGATTCTGAAATGTATTATGGTTTTAGCTTGTTTTGGATCTGAAGTTGGAGTTCTTTGCATGTTGTTTCTTTCCATTCCTTTGCTAGCTAGAATGGTCTCTACTGAATTAAGTAGCTAACTGAATAGGGCAGCTATCAAAGAGCGTAGGAGAAAAAAGAGATAGATGTTACCTTTCTAGATGTAGCTTCCCTCACAATGAGTTGACTAAGGAACTTCTTCTTTGTGATAGCCTTTAGTAAGTAGTAGAGTGAGGCCTCCGCTCTGGATTACTGAAGGGACTTGTTAATACATGGAAGATTGAAGCTTTTTAGTGATTTTGTTATAGTTTTTCATGATATAATTTACCAATTTGATGAAATTCCAAATTTCTATATGAAAAAAATTGTTAATTTTTATGGTATAAATTTGTAACATATTACTATGACAAACATTGCTGCTCATGACATAAGTGTCTGATAAGCTCCAATGTGTGATTGTTTCTAGCTTATCCTTTTGGTGTTATCTCTTTGGCTAGTATGTTAGTGTTACTTAGAAATTTATTATGTTGTTAAATTTAAAATTCAGTTGCCTTTGCCTATTTAATATGTTCTGAATGATTTGCAAGAGGAATGGATTTCAGTCAGAGTGACAAAGATGGGCTCAACGGTTTCTTTGTCAAGAACTACCTAGACTTTTGCAGCTAACTTGCTATTGTGTTAGTTTTTGTGTGTTTGACACTTTTGTAAAGAGTATCATTAGTTATTACTATGTTGTTGCCATTGTTCAAATGGATTAGATGTTTGCCATTTGTCCATCTCGAGTATTGTTGAAAGGACTACAGAGGAACCGAATTGTGAACGTGCCAAACCACAGATTTGCTTGAAGCAGGTATTATTGAGTAACCACCAATATTAGCCTAAACCAGTTTTGATCTCTCAAGAATACATAGCTCTGTTATTCACTTGTTTGAGAATATGATTGCATTGCACCAACCCCATCATTGCCAATCATTTTTTTTTTTCCCTTGTATGAAAATTCTCATGGTAAAAGGCTTGACAGTGGAACATTATTTGTAGCGTAAAAGTTTCTATTATATTGAATTTGATCTTATTTCATAATTTCAACAAATTAGGCTTTCTTTTATTTTTAATTTGAATAATTCTCAATGAAACATTGTATGTTTATCTCAGTGAATTTTGTAAATGAACACTCTGAATTTTGATCCAAAAGGCCAATGAAAATACAAGACATCTCATATTTCAAAGCTTGTGGATTAATGAAGAAACCGGTCTTAGATTATTTGACTTGAGGAAAAGAGAGGCCCTAGCTTGTAGAATGAAGTTACTTCTTGGAGTTTCATTTGTGTGTTTCATGTCACTCTCGACATCACCATGTTACTATGCACTTGTTCATGTTTCCCTATAATACTGAGCAAAACAAAAAATGAAAAACAAAAAAGAAAATATTGTTGACTTTCCCCACGGAAATATACCATTATAATATGTTTTCATGTGAATTTGTCATGTTACTTGCAGATGTGTTCTTTTTTTAATATTTATGCAAAATGATTTAGGAAAAGGATCCTTGGAACCAGACTCTCACCCTCTTTCTTATTTGAAATCTGTAAGGGGGAGTTTGACACTAATAGTAAAGAGCAATGAACTGAGGCTTAACTGTTTTTTAACTGACTCTCAATTGAGATGAGAAGAACTTTAAATGAAGAAATGAGCCATACATGTCAAAGGTCTATCTTCTTGTCCATCACAAAACTTTTTGTTTGTTTATGACTATATGAAAGAAATTAAATTCTAAATTTTGTCTGTTTATGACGTTAAGTATGAAAGAAATTAAATTGTATCTTCTTGTCCAGTAGATACAATGGTCCTCCTGATTGTGACCTTAAAACTGTTAATACTGAATGGGTAAGAAAATCTATATTTCTATCAAATTAGGCATCTGATGTGATTTGGAGCTGACAAACTACCTTGCTATCAAATTAGGCATGATTTCTTAGGCATTATTAGTGAACATTTGATCCTTGTACTTAAAATGCCTTGTCATTTTTGTGTGTTTGACACTTTTGTAAAGATTATCATCAGTTATTACTATGTTGTTGTCATTGTTCAGATTTTTGCCATATAATCTGGTGATGATGATAATAATATATATATATATATTTTTTTTTGGAATCAGGGTGGTGATGATGATGTTCACCTGTGGCATCCTCAGCTCAGCATTCGTATGTTTGGGGGAAATCAAGTGATTACTTCCTACATCTTAGATCTCATAGAGTAACCATGTTGTAACAATCAAATGGCTCCTTGATTGTTTGACATAACAAAAGTTCTGATTTGAGTTTTGTTGGTGATCTTTCAGCATTTTGGTATCATATGGAACTCCACTTTCAGTCCAAGCTCTCTATCCTCATGGAGTTCTTTATGGTCCTTCTAACATGACTTTGGTAATTGTTGTCTTGTAGTAAATTTTGTTTTAATTTTGATGGGTTTGTTTTGTATAATTTTTGTTTTGATTTTGCCTTATGATTCCTAATTTTTTCTGTGATATTTCTATGAGATGATTAATGATTGTTAACTCTTTTCAAACTGGTATTCATTCTAAGAACAATTCTGAACCTCTTTGTACCCCTTTTGGAAAAGGTTTTGACATCCAAGTTGGTCAATTAATGTGCTCTTTGTATCCATTTTTATTTTGGGATGAGGGTGCAGCTGTCGAAAATATAAATACAGAGACAAAAGGAAAGGCAAAAGGAAATTCAAGGAACATAGTTTTGGCAGAAAAGGGAAAAGCCATTTCAGGCTCTGAAAGTGATGATGCCTCACAAAGGTGTGTTAGTGCTCCATAAAATATTCAGAGATTTTGAAACACTCTTTTTTTAAAACAACAAATTACTATATAATCTGGTCATAATGATGATGATGATGATAATTTTATGTTTTTTTTGGCCATGTTTAATATTATAGTGTTAAACTTAATATTGATGTATATTTTTGCAAGTAGTGTTGGAGTAATTGATATGATCGGCGGGTGATATTGAGAGCCAAATTGAGTTTTTATTTTTATTTTTGAGTACTTGAATTTTGTATAACTACTTGTAAGGATGGTTGATGGGTATTTGTTTTGCATGTATAGAAGTTCGTATTTTATATGGGCACTTTTTTTTTTTTTTTTGAAGAAAGATAATTTTAAGGAAAGAGATGGAAAATAATGCATGAATGTTACAATTTTTGCAAATGTCACTTTACATTTATTGTATAATATTTGAATATATATATATATATGAGAATATAAGTTGCTAAAACATTGTAGTTTTTTTTTAAAATTTATTTTTTATTTTTTTGCGACGGCAAAATATTAGTTGCAATAAGTAAATTAGGCAATTGCAAATAGTTTGTGACTATTATTTTGCAGTTGCAAAAGTATTTGTCATCCCTACATTTGCGTCTCTCATTTGCCGTCGCATGGTCCGTTGCAAAAGATCTTTTGTGATTGTATTTTTATTATTTGCGATGGCTTGTAACGGAAGCAAAATATACTTTTTCTAGTAGTGACATATGGTCCAATTCACAAAAAGGCATACAACCCTTCATCATGGATGGCTCTAATAAATCTAAAAAGATCTAAATTTCCCTAAAAATAATCTATAGACATGGAGAGATGGAGAGAAAATAATCTATGAGAAAAAATAATAGACTAGAAGACATAATTGTCGATATATTGGCTCATGGGCATTCCAAAAGACATAAGTCTCTATGGCATTGATGCCTCCTTCCTCTGCTTTCGTGATCGAAGATAGCCCATCTAAAAAGCAATTCTACAAATTTAACATTCAATTAAATTAAAGTATAACTTGATTGTCTTTAACACGAGCATCCATAAATTCTGCTAGGAAAATAAAACTTTTAAACTAAACAACATTAACTCTATGTGATTTTGAAAGTAGTTGGAGTCTTTTATTTTGTGTTTTTATTGTCTTTAGGAATTTTTTCATATTTAATTTAAAAAAAAAAATTTAAATGAAGTTAACCTTGATGTATCTAAAAAAATAAAATATTTGTGAATTTTTTTACAATTTTTTTTATAAGTATTTTAGTTTTTAAATATATTTAGACTAAGAGAATGTAGACAGTAAAAAAAAAAAAAAATTGCTTAAAATGTTCAAACAGTAAAAAATAAAAAATAAAAACTCAAATTGTTTTTTAAAATTATTAACCAAACAAGATGATTTAAACTTATCAAGCAATATGTCACGTTCCGCCAAATTACCTAAACAGAATTGCCTACCAAGAGGAAGTCTCAGGGAAGAGAGGCTAATGGAATATTCTGGAAGTTCCTGAAAGACTTGAGAAAATATGAAAATATAATACATATATAATTCTATAATGTACATGAAAGGATTTAGAATAGGTTTTATAGCATTTAAGTGAATATTGAGGTAGATGATTGTATAGATATTTTTAGGAAGAATTCTAAAAGCCTCTTGTAGGATAAAGAAAGCTTTCCTGAGAAGTTTCTTCATAGTCATTTTCTTGTATGCTCTGGAATATTTTAGAAAATGCCTAAGATGCCTATAAATAGGAGATGGGCTCATTTGCTCCATACATGATCTAAGAGTCGTAAAGCTTTCTCAAAGTGAATATAAAAGACATTCTCTCTGTCTCACCTTCTTCTATAAATTAAAATTCAGTATATATCTATAAAAATAATGTATTTAATTATTAAAATTGATAAAATTTATCATTAATTTGTAATTATTTTTTTACAATTACACAAATCTAATATCCCAAAAAATTAATATCTGTTATAAATTGTTTTTATTTGATATAGCTAGAAAAATTTAGATCAAATTTGTTACAATAGAAAAGATATGGATCAAATTAAAACAAAAAGCTAAATAATAGGAAGCACTGATATAATTTATTCATATCTAACTTGAAAGTGCATGTAGTAGCTTTTTGCTTTAACACAAAAAGAAAGAAAAAAAAAAAACCGCCAGTTAATCACATTTTGTAGATATATTATATAATTATAAATAGGAATTGGAACACAAGTGGTCTTATGGTGTCTATCTATTTTCTATGAAGAAGCTCATCAAATAAGAAAGGCTGGCAAGAAGTAGGTAGTAATAGTTATCTCAAGAGAAATGTGAGGGGTTTCGATTGCCAAGTATGGCCAGGCAGACGGTCGGGTCAGGGCGGTAATCCTGGATTTATCTGGGCATGGTTGGGTGTTGGGCCCGCAGTTGGATTGGGCAAATTGTCATTTTTGGGTAAATTGCACTTTACTCTCGAGTTTGTTTTTTTTTGTATTTTGACTTTTCATATTTCAAATTTTTTTCATTTTACTCTTAAAGTTAATTTATGTTCAAAATTAAGCAAAAAAATAAAATAAAATTGATACACTGACATTTACATGGTATAAAAATATTTTATTATATATAACTCACATTTCTGAATATAAACTTAAATTTTAATATAATAATATATTTTTATGTTCTGTCACAATTATTGTGATGTTTTTTGTATAATTTTGAACAAAAGTTAGCTGTAAGAATAAACTGAAAAAAAACTTGAAACATAAAGGATCAAACTGAAAAAATAAATAAATAAAAAATTAAGAGCTAAAGTAAAAAAATGATCAAATATAAAAAAGACAAAATGTAATTTATTCATTTTTCCGTAGTGTGATGGTTAGGAGTTCCCTTTTTTAAGGGATTTTTTATAATGGGGGAAAAAAAAAAAAGCAAATTGTATGAATTCTAACAATAAAAATAGCCAAAAAAAAAAACTAATTCAAAAAATTGCTCTTGATCTAGATTTTTTGATCCAGATTTTCTAGGTGAAGTATGTGCAACAGAAATTAAATTGGTGTAGTGTGAGTGCAAGTATAAAATGAATATGAGCTATATATTAATAAAATCTGAAATCAAAATTTTAAAATTATAGCATTATTGAAACTAATTTAGTGACTTTTTCAGTTTCTTTTTGCTGACATCATTGTAATGTAATTTGTTAATTATTACCATTTTGTGTCGCCTACAAGTGTAAGAATATCTTCATATAAAAAATAGAATAGTGAAATCATAAAATATTGATGGGAAACTTATGTTGCTTAAATTGGTTCAAATGATGTGACTTCATGATGTGGCGATGATGTGGAAATAATTATTAATTTAATTTTATTAATTTTTTTTTTTTTGATACTAAACATAATTGTTCTTGATAATGTACAATTTATTGAAATATTTTATCAACTCTTTTTCATGTAAATTTTATATCTTTAGTAGCACTAGTATTTAGTAGATTTTGAAAAAATTTACGACGTTGATGACAATTTGCGATTAATATTAGTACTTGATTACGATCCAACAATAGATCTTGGATATAGAAATGGTGATATAAACTCATAAAAAAGAAAAACTTATTTATAATTCTAATATGTTTTGATTTTAGGTCCATTATCAGTATCTAAGGATTCTGATCGTTATCTGAATGTAGTCGGCGTAGGGCTCTAGCGTTGGCAAGTTTTCAGTTTACAGAGGTGGCTAACCTCAACATTTCCTTCTTTAGATCAAGCTCAGTACAGATCTGTTTCGTTTCCTACCTCAGACCGTAACTTCAGAAACTGCTTCTTTGGTTATGCAAGAGACCTAAGACCAATAACTTGACATACAGTAGTAACATACTCTTTTCTGAAAATAAAAAACTTTTTTATTTATCGAACAAAGATTTACAAGGAAAGAGGTGTCTGTACACTGTTAGATTGCTAGAGTATTGTTTGCTTTAAGAAGGCCTAAGAACTAGACTTCTTTCTTAGTTTTAAGTATACTCTATGCAATCTCTTCTCTTTTGCTCTCTTTCAAGGCCTTTATATAGACTCCTTGTGGACTTCAAAGTCTGGATTTCAACATATTCTATAAACATAAAATATTTTATACATTAAATTTTTTTTGTTACTTGAAAACAAACAAGAGACAAACAAGCAGGTGGTGTGGCCACATACTAATTTATTTATGAACAAGAGACACCTGGTGGTGTAGTCTCATAGAAGTGTAATCTTCAGCCTATGGCTTTGCTAACTACCCATGGTTTTGTCAATCTATTGCATTGTCTAGATTCCATACCTCTCATCACCCATGATATCACTAAGATCATAGTTTTCATCATATTCTTTAAACATCTCATCCCATCTTTCTAGATCTTGTTCCATTAGATATTTCTCTAAAAATTTACATCCTCTTTCAGATAAATATGTCCCCAATTCTAAATAATCACATACTAATTCATAAGGCATAAGGCAACCCTAGAATAATTAACTTTTCCTCCAAGGATGGTGTTATTGCAAACGTAGTCCTTCCATAATGAACTAAATTGAATCTAACTCTTGCTAATTTTGTAGTTTCGTGAGATCGTATGAAAAATCCTCTTACCCTTACTTCTGTTAGATCTAATATAAAAGGTTCATTCCAATCTTTGAACCAATCACATTTGTAGAGGATCACGTTTTTCTTCTCTTTGACTTTTATCAGATAATGAGCTGCATTTAGACGTTCATCATTTACCTCTGTTTGGGCAGTTGTAAATGTGATGGGTGCCATGCTTAGATTCTTTCTAAACTTCATAAATTCTCCTAAACATGAATTGTTAGAATTTGGTGAGCTGAGAAAACATAGTACTCTGTGGGTGAGGTGAAACGTTAAATGTATTGATTATTCCCAATTTCCATATTTGAACCAAAGGATCTTTTGGGCTAATGACCTTGTCTGGATCGAATGAAACTTATAACATTCTATAACTGTACAAGGTTGTCCGTCTGTTGAAGTAGCACTATTGAGTTCCCAGATAAGTGACACACTCTTCATACCATTTCAGAAATAACTTAATAAACATACATCTTCATATTTTATCTTGGATGTTTGCAACAACCCCGGCCTGTGATTAGCTAATAAACCTTACTTAAGAATGCTTAATCAATAATTAAGATTAAATTATGAGTTAATTGCATTTGCTATGTGTTAATTGTGTTCATATCTGTTTATGGCAGAAATATTTGTCTGTGTTTCTGTTTCGGTATCCGAATTAAAGATCTTATCGGCATTCGAACATATTTAGCATTTTTAGAATTTTATGGTACGTTTAATTGAAATTTGATTCAAAATCAAATAATTAGAATAAAATAATTGTATTTGATTAGGTTAATCAAGGATTAATTACCTTAGCCTAACCAAGCCTATATAAGGCTAAATTGAGTTTAGAACTTTCCATTACACCCTCATGTCATCATCTTTGAGACTCCAAACGTGAGAAAGAAGAAGAGAGGGAGAGAAAGGGAGATCAAATAAGAAAAAGGGGAATTGCAAGCTAATTGTGAAGAAATTGGAGGAATCAAGCTAGGCTTGCTAGAAATTAAGATAATTTAAGCTTCTAGGTAAGAATTCAACCTTAGAGCTATGAAGTTGAGTTAGATAACTTGTGAATTCAAGAGGGTTAGGTGTTTTAACATGAGATTTGAGTTTGGAAAGTAGAAAAGAATATCATTATTTGCATGCATGAGTGTTTTGAAATTACTTTTAAGGATTTCTCTTTTGCATGTTCATGTTTTAACTTGGTTTTGGGAATTCATCATGTTTTATATCATTTTAGCCCATTTGATCATGTTTTGGAAGGAGAGAATCTATAACAAGTCATACATGTTCTATATATTGCATTTCAAGTTGAGTTTGGACTAATTCACTTGCTTTTGAGCCTTGATTTTGCGAAATGACTTTCAATTCATGATGTTATACAAGTTTAGACATGTTTTTCTCAAGTTTTGGGCCCAAATGATGATTTTAAAGCTTTGAAATTGAGTTTTAAACTTGGGAAGAAAATTTGAAAATTTCAAAATTCGCACTCTTTGCTCGAGCGGTAGAATTTGCGCTCAAGCGAAGAATGCAAGCTCCCAGTACTTTTGCAGAGTTTAGGGGTTGGCTCGAACAACCACCCTTTGTTTTGAACCTTAGCTCGAGCGACCAAAAGTTGCGCTTAAGCGTAAAATTCAAGCTCTCAGTACTTTTGCAGACCAAGGGGTCTGCTTAAGCGACTGAAGTTGTGCTCGAGCAAACTACCTTGTTTCAGAAATTTTACTAAGTGTTTTCCAAGTACAGTTTTGCATCCTTATTGCATCCTAGGCATTCATAGGCTATGTTTAAGCTATAATAATGAGGATAAGAGTTAGAGACACACGCCAAGAATGAAGAATACTAAGTTTAGCATCGATAGCACGTGTGTTTCAATGCGTGTTCGTTATGTGTTTGTGTAGGTCACGTGCCATAGACCGTTTGATCCGTCTGATTTATTTGTTTTACTACTGGAGCTATTTGTGTGTAACAACTCTGTAAAGCTATGTTTGATTATAAGTATTTTATAAGTATTTTCAGAATCATAAGATATGATATGTTTTATGAAATGCTATTTTGTGAATCATGAATGAATGTCCATTTTTCTGAAATGTATCTGTGGCATCCTTAGTTCACGTGGCCCTCGTTTAGGGGAAACAATACCGTGGCCAATATGCACGTGGCTCTTTCCTAGGGGAAATAATACTATGGCTTATGATTATGTGGCCCTTGCCCAGGGAAAACAATATTGCGGCCTATGTTCATATGACCGTCGCCTGGGGGGTACAATACCATGGCTATTTGTGCACAAAGATGGTTTTATGATCAATCTGATATGTTAGCTAATGGATGTACCATATATAACTGCTTATGAATTCTGTATAAGTATGTGAATCTGAATCTATTTTTGATATAAACTCTGATTTCTGAATCTGTGATGGATATCATTCATAAACCCCTTTACTCTGTTGTTATTTACTAGGCTCCAGCTCATTATATTATTTATGTATATAGGTGATCAGGCATGGGACCAAGTCTAAGTTGCTAGTCTAGAGTTCTGTTTTGTCAAGCCAACCACTGTGCCTCTCGAGGAGATTCTTGAGTTGAAGTATGGTCAAGTTTCTGCAAACAACTTTTAAGTTTTTGTTTTCTTCTGTTTGTCTGAACATTTTTTGTGTACTCTGTATTTTATGCTAAGTCCCTTTGGCTGTATCTGTGTTGGTGACGTAAGACTAACGTAAATATGTCGTTACATATATGTATATAAAGTATAAATTTTATGTCATATGTACGTCTACACAACTCTATGGACATTGTATTTTGTTATTCCTTCCGCTAGCCCTTTAATTTCACTAATCTGTTCACAGGCCTTTGGTAATCTTAGGATTACTGGCCGGTTACGATGCTAAACCTATAGAGCCGGGTTTGGGTCGTGACAATGTCATAGAGGAGTTGAAGAAACAAATATAATACTTTTAACCGTAAAAAGGCTTTGGCTACTAAATGGGTTATCCTAATAAGCTCATTCACAAAACCGCTCTTTCTTGCTACCTGCATTTTTTTGATAATTTCAGTGCTGTCTCGTGTCACCAAGTCTAGCACTTATTGAGTTTCTACCAGGAGTGTTTCCTTCTCTGGCGGTGTAAGTTTTGTGGATGTAGATGCCATCTGCAAATTCTTAAGTTAGAGTATCTGCTAAACTATTTTTATTACCATTAATATATTCTATATCAAAGGTAAATTATTTTAACCAAAGTGTCCATTGTAAAAGTCTTCCTTACACTTGCATGTTAGATAAATTCTTATTTATGAAGCCTAGTAGGCCTTTGCAATAAGTTCTTATTAAAAACAATTTTGGTGCAAAAAATATTTAAAAATTTCTATGCATTTTGTTATGGCTAATAATTCTCGTTTCATGTGGGAGAATTACATTCAGCTTGATTAAAACTTTCATTACAATACCTACGTAGTTGATTATTTTCTTTTATTTTTAGCACCGAGCTCCAGTGATTGTTACTTGCATCGGTTTCTAGTACTAACTTATCATTTTTATTAGGAAGAGTTAGGGTAGGTAAATCTTTACATTTTCCTTTTAAGAATTTTACTAAAGTAGAGTCGGCTGAGTTCCAAGTCCAACTCTCATCCATTTTAGTTTCTTTTGTAAAAGTTTTCTTATTTTGGTTAGGTCTTTTATAAAATCTAAGACATAAGTTAAACATCCTAAAAATCTTTCTAATTGTTTTTTATCCGTAATTTTATCAATAACATGACTTTGCATTTTTATTGATCCTGCCTTAATTTCAAGTCCTAAAAATTCTATTTCTTTTTGTGCATATACACATTTCTTTTCACCTAACACTATTCTATGTTCCTCACATTTTTCTATTATTATTTTGATATCTATTCTATGGTTTTCTATGGATCTAGAAAAAATTAAAATATCATCTATATATATAAGACAAATATTATTCAATTATTTAAAGATGTTATTCATTATTCTTTGAAATATTTGAGGGGCATTTTTTAAACCAAATGACATTACAAGCCATTTATAATGTCCTTGTGGTTTACTAAAGGTTGTTAGTGGGATACTGTCTTTATCCATTTTATTTGCCAGTATCCACTTTTACAGTCCATTTTAGAGAACCAACAGACACCATGTATTCTGTTAAAAAGGACTTGCTTACTTGGAATAAAATAACTATCTCTTTTAGTATTATCATTTAATTTTTTGTAATATATTACCATTTTAGCCTTTCCTTTTTTAATCTCAGCATGATTTCTAACTATAAATGCTAGACTACTATGTGGACTTGGATTGTCACCATATAAATTTTTGCATCTTTTTTGTTGCTCTTTTAAATTTCTTCTTAAATACTAATTTCTCTAATATTTAATGCAGCTTCGCGCCCAGTTGGAGAGATTACCTCCTTACCACACTTGCTGCATATGAAGTCAATATTGTGATGTGTAACAACCGCTTTTAGTTTTAAGACTCCAATTAGTTTATTGTTATTTGTAAATATAACAGAGTGTAACATTTGAGTACAAAGGCTGTATAATCTTTGAAAATTATTGTCGATAATTACATCATGTGATGGTTGATTGGTTACCCAAAGTTTAGAAATGATAAAGGTAACTGAATTAATTTCTATAACTAAATTTTCAATAGCGTCATTATGTATCATCGTACTAATATTAGCGATTTGAACTATTAATGGTGGATTTTGCTTTTTCCACATATATTCTAGAAAGAGTTTTATTTTCCCAAAACATGCTAAGCATCTACTATCTAAGTAAGCACATAGTTCATAATTATTAAATCCTTCTATGTGTATTCTTATGCGTATATATATATATATATACTGTTAACATTAGTATATGATAATGACATTTTATTTTCTTCATTCTTTTTGCTATACCGCTTTACAAATGTATCATATTCCTTTTATGCATCTTCTTTATTGTCTCTTGCCCATGCCATAAGATTCTCCTCATCTTCATATACTGGCACACTCGTAGTTCTATATCCTATTATTCTTTTGCTAACTGAACTCTTTACAGATTGTATACTAAAATTATTTATAGTGTCTTCTTGACGATATACTTACGTTATCCACTTCATTATTATTTTTTTATTGTGCTAGGAGTTTCTATTTTAATATTTCCTGTATTATCAATTTTAACAATATATTTTTCTTTTTGTAATATTTTTAGGATTATTGAAACTTGCTATCCGTCAATTATCTAACTTGATCTCATTAGGATTTAGATGTAATTCTATCTATTGGTATTCCATTGGTAGGTTTCGATTTATTTGCTTCTATAATTTTATGTTGCATTTTAGGATCTATGATATTATCTAACTTATATATTATTTTTCAAAATATCCTTAATGGATAGATGGTTTCAGGCATATCAATTTCTACAGTTTTTATTTTTGAAGTTAAAAATCTATTTATGAATCCATTTTTTAAGCTAATATAATATCCTAATCTGCAATTAAAACCTAATAATCCCCCACATAGATTACTTTTTATTCCACTGATTATGGACCTTCCAAAATTTTGTTGTCTAATATCACACAAAAATGCATATGTATCTATATCTTGTCCTTTATCAAATAATAGTGTAATTTGTATTTGTATTTGTACACTCCCTATATACATATATTTATACTTATTATCTTTATTATTTTTAATATATTTTCATAATTTATTAAATTGATTTCTCCTACATCATATTCAGAATCCTTAATTTCAATATCTCTTTCCATTCTTTCACACACACACACACACACACACACACACACACATATTTTTACTTTTTAATTTGAATATTGATTTCTGATATATTTCGTCTTTTTGTATTATTGGTAATATCCAATCTTTTTCTATTTCTTTTTCTTGAGGATTTTCTATGACAGATTGTTCTCCTCTTAAATTTTCTATACTTATTTCTTCTGTCATCATAAAATTTAACCCTTCATCGGTGTCCCTATACACTACAAGAAATGTCACTTTTGGCTACCAAAATATTGGTCGCCAAAAGTCCAATATTTTGTCGCCGAAACCATTTAGCGACTAAAATATTTTGTCGCCAAACTCGTCGCCTATACCCTGTCGGCGATAGTATTGGCGACTAAACTATTTTTGGTCGCTGAAAGTGAACGTTTTGGCTACTAAATTTTCGTTAGTCGGCAAAGGTTATGTTTTGGCGACTAAAATATTAGTAGCCAAAAGTAAGCATTTGGCTACGAAACTTTGAGTAGTCGGGAAAGGAGATATTTTGGTGACTAAATATTTAGTCGCCAAAAGTGTTCAAATAAAATTAATTAAATTTTCAGCGACTAAAACTTTTTGTCGTAGATAAGTTTTAGTCACAACATTACTACATTTAGGGACTAAAGAATTTAGTCGCCAAAAAAATTATTTTTCATTTTATTAAACTTTTGGCTACTAACCATTTGGTAGCCGAAAGTCTTCATTATATTTTTAGCTACTAAATTTTTAGTCACTAAAAATCTTTGAGTTCTTTATGGCTACCAAATATTTAGTCACTAAAAATATTGATTTCCTTTTTGGCTACCAATTGGTTAGTCACTAACAAATTCACTTCTTTTTTTTTTTTTTTTTCGCTACTAAACATTTAATGGAAAAAACTTTATTTTGTGTTTTTTTTTTATTATAATTAATTTCTTCACAATCTATATTTATTTCCTGCAACCTGCACCCTGTATTTAAACAAAATAGTACATATATCTATTTCTATTTCGTCTCAACAATACAAAAATTTGATCTTTTAACATCAAATTCTATACAAATTTGAATTATCCAACCCAAAATAATAATTCCATATAAACACAAAATCATACAAAAAAGATGTCCTCTGTACAAAAAATTCTACATCAAATGTCATTTACAGAATATTTTGAAGGTGTAAACATGATGGGAAAATTAAATTTATTTACTAAAACACTTGCTTAATTTAACAATGAAGCCATTGATCTAAACGCTTCTCATCCTTCAAGCTTGCTTCATATAGTTTGGTACCCTTCTTTCTGAAGACACCAATTGCAAAATAATGCAAATGTAGTAATGCAATCAGAAAATCGAGAAATGGAATGGAAAGATGCAAGAACATTTTCCAATACACCCACTGCCCACGTCTTATAAAACATTGTAATAATCGCACCTTCAAAGATAGTAGGAGGCTAAAAATCATTAAGTGATCTATAAGTAAATCCATAACTATCAATCATTAATCTAAGATGCAACAAAATTTGGTATTTTCTCAAGCATATCTTAGCAGTCAAAATCATTAACGCATAACTAAAAAATATATATCATTTGACCATATTACTACAAATATTCGATTAACGTAATTTTTTTTAATAGTAGTCAATGAGCCTTGCATAATAAATAATTTAAATTATTAAAATTGTCTGAAATGGACTCAGTCAAGCTCTCATAGCAGCTTGTTGAATTAGATGTGCTCAAGTTTAGACCAACTAGTAGAAATGGGTCTTCAATATGCAGAATGCCCAAAATTGACTTCTTTTCATATGATTAAACTAACCAACACATTCAAATAAGTATAAGAATCTGAGTGAGTTAGAGCATAAAATTGTCTTCAATCCACCTAGTTCCAACTACATATGAATAAAATATATGGGGATTCATCAACGAATGAGAATTTAACCACAACATATCTCATCAATAAATGCATGCAAACAAACACAATGGTGAGATTATATCCCAATTTTTGATGACCATGTTCCATGGGGCTTGGCTAATTATGCAGTGGTTTGATTTGCTATTAATGTCTATCTCTCTAATGATCTTCATTGATGTCTATCTCTCAATAAAATCACAATACTCTGTAATAGAGTTACAATGGTGTACATATATTGGTGACCATGTTCAATTGTGAAAGCAGATTGAAACAGATTCAAACACTCCATGTTCCAATTGTTTCTGATAAATTTGTCACTTGAGCATAGAATCAAACACTTGGTGGGCAAAAAATTTAACAATCCACATATCAAACAAGCAATCACCTAAACCAATGATCAAAATTCAGAGTTTATGATCTAAATTTTCTAAATAATAATAGACCATAGATAATGAACCCAGCAAAATACTAAAACCCAGATGAATTAAGCAAATGGCATTACTAATCCATAAAAAAATAAATGAAAACCTAAAAGAGTGGGCATGGTGCAAGAAGCGACGGGCTTGGGCGACTTCTCGACCTCGACAAGGCACGTACGGCAGTTTCCGGCAATGGAAAGGCGGCTGTGGTAGCAGAATCTAGGAATTATCCAAAAAAACTACAAATCAAACTCCTACTATTAATATACCCATTTTAGAAACCCATTCAACAACATATAGAAGATAAGGGAGATAGATAGCGTCTAGAAATTGGAGAGAGAGAGAGAGAGAGAGAGAGAGAGAGAGAGAGAGAGAGAGAGAAACCAACTTACCTGGTGAGAATGTAATAGTCGGCGGTAGCTACTTTGGATTTCAGGCGGTGGCAACTTTGGATTTACACAAAATCGTCCGTGAGGGAGGAGGAATGAGAAGGAGTTGTGTGTGAGAGTGAGATGAGAAACGGAGAAGGGTTAGGGCAAAATTTTGAGGGGAATCCCCAATTTGAGAGGGAATTTCAAATTAAGATAAAATTTTGTGAAAATATTTGCTGCTAATTTTTTTAGAGATGTGAAAAATAGATCAGGCTTGTTAAATTAATATTTTTAATTTTATTTATTGTTTATACTTTTTACTTTATTGGAGTTTTATGACTCAGTTTGTGAAAAAAAAAAAATACAAAATTTAGAAATATTTAGAAAGTATAAATTTAAAAATAAGTCTTACAAATCAAATTTATTTACTCGTAAGTCATGAGTGAATTTTTTTTACACACTTAGCCCTCGTTTTGATAATGAAATTTTTTTTTAAACTTTTTAAATATATGTTTTGTGTCTATAAAATGATTATTTCATTAGTACTGGTAATAATATTGAAAAATTTATTAAAATGATAAATAATTGGGATATTTTGTCTTTTATTTGTGAATTTTGATTTATTCTTAATTTATTAGTGTTATTGAAATATGATGATGTAAAAAGTATAAATAGTTTAATTGTACTTTTTAAAAATAATGAATTTATTATTAAAAATTAAATTCATCAGACTAACTTGTAACTATGCGTTTAAATATATTAATTTTTCAAAATGACCTTTTGATAGTATATTTTTTTAGAAATATCAATTGTCATAATTGTACTTTTTTTATTATTAATAGATTTAAAAAAAGGACAAAATAAGAAATTCATATTATTTTAATAATTAATTTTTTTTAAAATTAATATTTTGAGATAATAAAAAATAAAGTAAGATATTAATATTTTTGGATGGTGGGTGTACAACCTCTTCATAAAAATAAAAATAAAAATAAATAAATAAAATAACTATTTTGTTTAGTCAATTTTTCAAGTGGAGACTAATGGTATTGTTGTTAATAAAATAAAATAACTATTTTGTTAATTTTTTTATTTTCATTCGGCTACCAAAACATTTAGTAGCCAAAAGTAGGTCTATCGCCGAAACTAAACATTTGGCGACTAAAATTTTGGTCGGCAAAGATTAAAAATTAATTTTTTTTATTTTCATTCGGCTACCAAACAATTTAGTAGCCAAAAGTAGGTCTACAGCGACTAAAAGGAATTTTGTCGCCGAAACTTAACATTTGGCGACCAAAATTTTGGTTGGCAAAGATTAAAAATTAAATTTTTTATTTTCATTCGGCTACCAAACAATTTAGTAGCCAAAAGTAGGCCTACAACGACTAAAAGGAATTTTGTCGCCGAAACTTAACATTTGGCGACCAAAATTTTGGTCGGCAAAGATTAAAAATTAAATTTTTTATTTTCATTCGGCTACCAAACAATTTAGTAGCTAAAGGTACCTCTACGGCTACTCAATTTTCTTTTAGTCGCCAATTGCGATATGTTTAGCTACTAAAAATTTTTTTAGTCGCCAATTGTAATATTTTTAGCTACTAAATTTTTTTTAGTCGCCAATAATCAACATTCCCCTACTAAAAAAAATTAGTAGCTAAAAAGTTCACTTTTGCCAACTAATATTATTTTTGGTAGCCAATTCCGTGACTTTTGGCGACTAAATTGTTTTTGGTAGCCAAAAATGGTCGGCAAAAATGTATTTTCTTGTAGTGATAATCTTCGTCTTCGTCTTCTATTTCTTCTTCAATTAATTCTATTATTCTTTTGTTATTTTCTAACGCCAATTCTAAAGCTTCTTTTTCCTCTAATTTAACATAATCCAAACTTCTTAAGGCTTCTATTATTTTATTATTCTTCTTATTTCTACATTGATTAGCAAAGTGGTCTATTTCTCCACATGCCCAACATTTACGAGTCTTTTTTCATTTTGGACAATAATTATTTTTTCTGAAAAATTATCTTCTTTTGTTGAAATTTTGGGTTTTTTTTAATAATATTTTCTTTTATATTTTTCTTCTTGAATGCTCACATCCCCATGAATTAGATGTTTGCCAGCAATGTAAATATTGTTTTTTCATTTTTCTTATTTATTTCATTTTTATGCATTCTTGCTCTACCTCATTCTCTTAGATATTTAATTCTATGATCCAAGATGTCATTTGTGGTATCTCCTAATTCTTTTAACCATTTTTCATATATTTCTTCTATATTGACATTTAGAGGATATGGTAATTTATGAAAAAACATGGTTAAATGAATTTTATTTCTACCTATTTGATAATAGTAATAGGAGTATTTCCATATATAATTTTCTATATATATTTCATATTGCATATTTCTATGTTACTTAATTTCTTGACCCATTCTCTTCACTACAAGAAAAAGCAAAATTGGCGACTAAAATTCAAATTTTCGTCGCTGAAAGTAGCACAATTGGCGACTAAAATGGAATTAGTAGCCAAAAGTGAAGACTTTTGGCGACTAAAATAGTTTAGTAGCCAAATGTATAGTTATTGGCGACTAAAAATCAGTTTAGTCGCCAATTATATGGGTTTTAGCGACTAAAAAAATTTTAGTAGCCAAAAGTGAAGGTTTTTGGCGACTAAAAACATTTAGTAGCCAAAAGTATAGGTTTTGGCGACTAAAAAATAGTTTGGTCGCTGATTATACGTGTTTTACCGACAAAAAAAAATTTCGTAGCCAAAAGTGAAGCTTTTTGGCTACTAAAAAAAATTTAGTAGCTAAAAGTCAACAATTGGCGACTAAAATTCAGTTTAGTTGCCCAAAGTGGAGGGTTTTGGCGACTAAAATTCAGTTTAGTCGCCAAAAGTGGAGGTTTTAGGCGGGAATTAATTCTTTTAGCGACTAAAAAATAATTAGTAGCCAAAAAGTATAGAATTGGTGACTAAAAAATAGATTTAGTCGCCAAAAGTGGTCTCCTATTTTTTTTAGTAAATAATTTATTTTTTACATAAATTATATTGAATAAAAATAATTATGTTTATATATATAGTTTTATATTAATACGGCTCAATATACTATATAAATAATATATGTTGCATATATATTCATGTGGTGTTGTAGTGGCATAGTGGAGAGAGTGTGTTGCTAAAGGTTTAAAATGTGAGAGGTAGGTGGTTTGAAACTTTGGAAGAGCAGAGGGTAATTATTTTTTTTCCTGAAATAAGCTTTTGGCGACTAAAATGTGTGGTCGCCAAAAGCTTGAGTATTGGCAACAAAAAAAATAGTCGGCAAATGTATAAATTTAAAAAAAAATAATTCACTATTGGCGACTAAAAATTTAGTCGCCAATAGTATAATTTAAAAAAATATAATTGAGCTTTGGCGACCAAAGTTTTAGTCGCTACAAACTTCGTTTTTGGCTTTTAGTCGCCAACACCTTCCCCAACCGTGTTTTCGCAACAAAACCGACGACTAAAAAATTTAGTCGGGGAAACTAAAAAGTCGACTTTTGGCGACTAAAAATGGACTTTTGGCGACTAAAAATTTAGTCGCCAAAGGTGCTTTTTCTTGTAGTGCTTTTTCTTTTATCCTCATCCCACTTTTTTCCTATACGAATTCTTCTTCAATGAATTTTACAAATAGGTTTAACATACCTTCTGGAGTAGTTTCTGCTGTTAATTTTTTTTTTAATTTTTTTTTATCACTTTCTCTCAGGTTGCCATACCAACTTGCTACTATACCCGTAAAGCTATGTTCAATATAATTTAGAAAACTCTTTAACTGCTGCTATGGATATTTAAGACATGGTACATGTCTCTCTTCTATTTTTTTATTACCTCACTTGTATTTATAGCATAATCAATGTCTAATAAATACCTTGTATTACTTATTGGTTAATTTTAATGGTACCTCCCTTAAGAATACTTTTTTCCTAAGGGTAAAATCTGCATAATTGGATGTTCCTCTAGCAAAAGATCCTCTATTTAGATAACTATAGTGTCTAGTTCCTCTTCTATATTCATAGTTTTCTGATATCATTTTCCAATTATTGTCTGGTAAAATTTCTAAAATCTAAATGATTTGAATTAGATAGGGTAGACGAACTACTTCCTTCTTATTTTATTACTACTATATCAATATCATTAATGTTATTAGTTTCTTCTTCTAAGACATTATCTTTTTCTTTTTCTATGTCTTCGAAGTCTTCTAATACATTATTTTCTTTTTCTTTTTCTGCGTTATCATTTCCCATTATTTGTTCTAAATCTTCAAGGGGAATATGTTCCATTTATCTCAAGCTGATTAATCCTAATTGTTTATAGGTATCGTCTTCTAATTCTATTCTCTCATTATTTATTTCTTTATCTACCGTATCTAATTGTTCAACTATTTGTTATATTATCTTGTATTTTATTTCATTATCATTTTTTTTTCAACCATTTCTTCTAACTGTCTTAAGCTATAGTTACTTAACTCCATTATTTTTTTATTTTGCAGGTGAAATTAATTCAAAGGGTTCCTCTGAATTATTTCCTCTATATGGATAGGGATATAGATTTAATTCTTTTTTGTTTTTCTTCAAAAATGGCTACTTATTTTTCTGGATCTTGTACAAAATGTCTAATTTCGTTTATTATTTCTAATTGATCAGTTCTAAGTTTTTCGTTAATTTCTTTTAATAGCCTAATTAAGGTATTATTTTGTTCTATTATTATTTGTAAAGAAGTGTTATTATTTAAGTTATCATATTCTACTTCTTCACTATATTTAATACTCATGCAAGAGTTATTGGTAAGGCCAAGAAACAGGGCTCTGATACCAATTCAATTACGGATTTGTGGATCTAATTTAATATTAACTCTTGTAAAATCTTTCGTTGATATTTTACACTGGTTTTTTCTAAGGATGTTTTATTTGCAATTCTTTGGCTATAATTTATTATAGATTGTCTTGAGGCAAGCCAAAACAAAATTTAATCTATTTAACTCACTTTCTAATTTAGAAATATAATTTAGACTATCTTTTATTTCAGCTTAAAGTGTTGTAATTAAATGCATATAATTACTAATTCTAAGTTTATAAGAAATATAATTTTTATTTACTATTTATACTTTTTTTTGTAATTTTTTCAAGTCTTTTGGGGTCAATTTGTAATTTGATAAAAGTTATTGGTGACAGGGATTGCTAAGGTGGCTTTGATATGGTGAAGTGTTTGTCCAGGTGGGTTTTGAGCCAAATTGTGGCTCCAAATTTGGGCTCCAACTTACGAGTTACAAAGAATTATGGAAAAACAAAAGAAAAATGATTGGTGGCCACAATTTCTGTGGCTCAAATGGCCCGAAACTGCCAAAACGACGTTGTTTTGGCTTGTTTTGCACCTAAAACGATGTCGTTTTGGCAGTTTCGAGCCATTCGAGCCACAGAATTTGTGGCCACTTAGCATTGCTAAAAACAAAATTGTTACCAAATACTAAAAAGTTGGCTAAACAAACATTGAATTTTTTTTGACCTTTTTAGGGTATGTCAAAAAAATACTACAATAAATTAAAATTTTAGGGAAAAAAATTAAATAAAATTATTCTTTAGGAATAATATTTTAGTTGTCAAAAGTTTCATTATTGTATTTTTAGTTACGAAACTAAACATTTAGTGATGAATTACTATCATTTTGGACTAAACTTTTGTGTTAATAATGAGAGGGTAATTTATGTCTAAATTGGGCCGAGCTAAGTAGGAGACTTCTTTGGTAATTGGGCTGCAAGAAGGACCGAGGTAAAAGCAGATTTACTTCGGTCCAAGAGACTAAGCGGTTATGGGCCGAGCTAGCTGGGCATTGAGCTTGTGAGAGCCGAGCTAGCTTGGCACTATGCGTTGGAGCGCCGAGCTAACTTCTACCTCGTACTTGGTTAGCTCGGTATTAAGTAAACAGCCCAGTTGGAGTATGTCAAACCGAGATACACACAGTGAAAGGAAGAACCGAGCTAATTGGAGCTCGGTCTAGTCTGCGGCTTTAGCATGGTCATGTTAGCTCGATCGTATTGACATCTAACCGTGGTAAAACCATCTCACTTGGTTTAAGTAGTGAGGGGGGTGTTGAAAGATAAACATTATCTTTCAGGAGTGTGACTCCTAAGAGGACTCTACATGGAGGAATAAGAGTCTTACGAGGATTGTGCCATGCGGAACCTATAAAAGCTCATAGCATCACCTATGGAGAGGTAACACAACTTTGATTCCCGAATATATAGAGCTTTTGTCTATTTGTCTATTTTGCTGACTTAGGCATCGGAGAGGTATCCGGTACACACCTGCCGGCTAGCTTACATTTGTGTTTTCAGAGAGTAAAGCGATGACGTACGGAGGAGTGTAGACTTGATCAACAAGATTATACGAGAAGAATATTTCTTGCTCGTACAAATAAGTAAGCCTTTTTGGCACTAAATTCTTTTATTTTTAAAAGTGTATTTATTAGAGACATTTTTAAATTTTTGTGGATAAAAGTTTTCTTTTTTTACTTTTCAAGATGACTTTTTAGCGATGATACTTGTAACGACAAAAATTGATCCTCAAATATTTTTTGCAACAAAAAATTTACTTTTGAGAGACAAATTTTGGGAATTATGTCAAAAGCTGACTTTTTGGCTTTCTTTGTCTCTTTTTGAAAAAATGTATAAAAAAATAGAAAGATGACATGACCCATAAAAACTAGCAAGTTGGTTTTTAACCAGCTTACCAAAACACTGACTCCTAAAACTCTTATATATTGCCATAAAATATGCTTTTTTAAGAGGAACCAATAACACATGTTCAAGTAGTAATCTTTGAAATCAATTTCTCTTTCACTCTTTAATGATTTTAAACAAACTAAAATTCTACGTTCATCATGGACCCGTTACAAACGTGTGGAACTCACTTTAATTTTGGTTTAAAGTTGATAAAAAAAACTATTTTGTACAAAACTAATTTTGAACACCATCTAGTCTTGTGCATAGGGTATGGAATAACTGCCCCTTCAGCAAAATAACATTGCATCATTATTTGTTTTAGAGGGTTAAAAAAAAAATGACTTGACAACATTTTAAATGGGTTAGCTTCTCTGTAGTTGGATTTTTCAATTAAAGCATGTTAGTGGATCTTTGTGGGCCTTTCACGGAACCCGCATCGATAATCCGAACCATTCAATGCATAAATCTCATCGAGCATTTCATTCCTGTAAAAAATCACGTTGATTAGATATCAATAGCTACTTGATCATATCAAATTTGTGTCAACAATTTATTTTAAATCATAGTTATCGTTGACATAAATTTAATCTGATCAAGTGACCATCGATATCTGATTAATATGATTTTTTGCAGAGTTGAAATACTCGACAAGATTTACACATTTCCGTTTCGGATCATCGATGTGGATTTCGTGGCATGGAGCCCAAAAACACTCTCCCATTCAATTTTGGACTAGAGAGAGCCTAAGTCATTTTAAATTCATGTAAAAAAAAACTTCATTTGATTATAATTTCTTTTCTATTTTGGAAAGATACCTTTGAGATCAATATTTGACAATTTGGCATCCAATTAAAACCATTATTATTATTATTTTTCTTTTTAGTGATCTTTCTTTAAAATAATGTCAAATTTTTACTCTTTAGATTTGTTTAATATTAGAGAAATTTAAAAAGTAAATTTTGAAAAACAAATTCAGAGAAAAAAATTATTAAAGACAAGTAACTTTCACAAAGACATTATTCCAACCACTAATCAAAACTGTTGATAACAAACTTGGTTATGGAATTGAGTAGAGCACACACAATCACTGCATTTATCCACACAAAATAAATAAATAAATAAAATGTTGTGCTTTAAATTTTATCTCAATTGTCATGTTCGGATTTATGGAATTTATCACGGGTCTATTTCAAAGATCTGAATAATTAATTTTATAGGAATTTTTTTGCAAATATCAATCATTAAAAAAAATTAGGTCAAGAGGAATTCTTCTAAGATCCATTGCTCGATTTTGCTGCAAGCTCTGCTCCCAAAATGAAGAGAGAGTTAAAAGGACAGATCCGGGTTGGTTGGTCCGGAAAGTCATGGGAGAATGAAATGGTCATTTGTGCGTATGGAAATTCACTCAATACATTAACAAAACAAGCAACAAATCAAAAGAACGAATTTCTTCCATATATTAAATATTAAAACATTTCGAAACAAATAAATTTAGTTTTTTATTTTAAGTTCAATATTTGTTGTAATTGATCCTTTAGGTCCAGATAGATCATATCTTGTAAATTTTTTCTTTTTTGTCAATGGACCCTTCTTTTTATCATTTTCTTTTGTACTCTTTATTGACCAAATAATTGAATCTCTTATAGCAATAACTATCCAATTTCGGTTTTCTGTGTTTTGCCGATTCGATAACATTTTCATTTTATCTGGACAAGTTTTTGGAGAAGAATAATCATTTTTATAGGAAGGAAGTGAGTTTTTTAAATAAGATTATTCATTTTTTTAAAAACCAAACACGATGTAATAAAAATGCTATGATTATTGTCGCAATACAATAAAACAAAATTTACGATTCGAATAATTAAAATAGAACCTATGATAGAACACACAAACTTGAATATGACAGTCGAATTTAAATTTAAATATTACAGTTAAATTCAAATTTAAATATTACAACCAAAAGGAAATTAATTCATGTTCACAGCTATATTTCCTTGAAGACACACATCCCTACTTTATACTAAGTTTTGGAACTAATTAAAAAAGAGTAAATAGGTTCTAAAAATTAATAATTAGTGACTTTTGGAAATAGGTCATATAGTAAACTTGTTGCTAAAAATAATTTTTTGTGACAATTTTTTTTACATATGTTGCTAAAAAAATTAATAATTAATGACTTTTTTTTTTTGCCACGATTTTTATAAATTGTCTCTGAGAGGGTAATTTATGCATAATTTGAGCCGAGCTAAGTAAGTCCGTTGGAATGGACCGAGATAGATATAGTCTTGGGCCGAGCCACAGACCGAGGTAATTATCTTGGTCGCATTGGTTCGGTCAAAGGTGGGCTATCAGTGGCCTGGTCTAGCGGCCGTGGATCGAGGTATCTGTGGGAATTGAACCAAGCTAAAAGATAGCTCGGCATGAGGTCATTCCAAAGACTAGGTTGACTAAATTGACTTAATTAGCACCGAACTGTGTAAGCACGATTATGTCTTGTGCTAGCTAGAGTAAGAGTTGCAATTATCTCACTTAGATAAGCAGTGAGTAAGGAGTTATCAGATTATGCATTATCCTTGGAAATGTAATTCTTAGGAGGACTTTGCTAAGGAGAGTAGAGTCCTACTAGGATTGTGCAAATCATCTCACTTGGTAGGTAGTGAGTAAGGTGTGTGATTCCTAGAAGGACTCTTATAAGGAGAGTTGGAATCCTACTAAGATTGGGCTAGGCAGAATATATAAAAGCTCATAACAGGACCTATGTACAGGTATCCCAATTCTTACTCTAGAATACACAGAGCTTATTGTCTATTGTTTAGTTGCTAACTTAGGCATCGGAGAGGTTTCCGGCACACACCCGTTGACTAGCTCACGTTTGTGTTTTCAGGTGGCAAAGCGACAACGTTTGGAGGAGTGTAGACTTGATCAATAGGATTATACGAGAAGATTATTTCGCGCTCGTACAGTCTCTAAAACTTTCAATTAGTGACATTTTTGTGTGACGAATTTTGAAATTAGTTACTTTTTTGTGACGATTTGTTTAAACTGTCACTGAAACTTATAATTAGTGACATTTGTTGTGATAATTTTTAAACTGTCGTTAAAAATTAACAATTAGTAACTTTTTTTTAATAGTGTTTGATGAAAAATACCATTAATTATCATAAGACCTATTGGACAATAAGTCTACCAATTAGGATTTACCTTAAGTCTCCCTGGGAGCTCACTCCATAAATTCAAATTAAATTTTTTTTTTGGGTCCAAAAATTCACACGCTAAACCATTAAATCCATAAAAACATACTTATGTGAAATAAACTACCTATAGGGGGTGTTTGTTTGGAGGGATTTGCGAGCGGGGGGTGGGCCGGGGAGGGGGGGAGGGGAGACTAAATATTGTCTGGACTTGAATCCATTGGAGGAGGGATGTCCATCGTTTGGTACAATTTTAGTCCGCCGGACTTGGAGTCTAGCCGAACTCCATGTCCCTAATATGAGGTACTAAATAATCCTGGGGGTGTGTGTGTGTGTGATTATTTCCAAGTGATTGGTATCTCATTGGACTAATGTGTGAAATATCCATTTTACTCTCATGCTATTACTTAGTAAACAATTGGAAAATGGTAAAATAGTCTTTTGAACACTTATAAATTCTAAATTAAATTTAATTAAAAATTATGGCCTTAAAAATTAAAATTTTGTAGTGTTGTTAAATTAAATGATAAAAAATTAAAATATTTATAAATTAAATTTTTTTAGTGTGATTACATTTTCCCCTAGTCTTTTGAACATTTATAAATTATAAATTTAAAATTTAAAATTATATCTTAAAAATATATATAAATTATAAATTAAATTTAATTAAAAATAATAAATTAAAAATTATGGCCTTATAAATTAAAATTTTTTAGTGTTGTTAAATTAAAAATTAAAAATTATAATTAAAAATTATATATTAAATAAAAAATATAAATGATAAATTATAAGGGTAAAATAGTCTTTTGAATATTTTTTCTTATCCAGTCCATCCAATCAAACATTGAATTTAATAAAATAGTCTAATCCAGATATCTAATTCCATAACTAAACAAACATAGCATACAAATCCAATTCAACCAAATAATTCGGCAACAATGTATCATAGGATTAATAGTCCAGTAGATTACAATCCCCACTTATCCAGTCCGTCCAAACAAACACACCCATATATATCTATAGTATATCCATCTTTTCTCCTCAATCCCCATTTCCCCAAACCCCCAATCTCTCTCTCTCTTTCTCTTCCCTCTCTATCTCTTCTATCACCGCCACCATTAGTGGCGGCTTTTCTTCTTTCTCCTTGTATGTGAGGGTTCAAGAATGTCGTCCAAAAATTCGAAGGCTCGCTGAGAAATTCAAAGATCTTCGAAGATCGCTAGAAAAGCTTGAATTCTCTAGAAACACAATAGCAAAGAGATGATAAAGATAAGAGATTGGGTGAAGAAAAATGCAAAGTAGTTAGAGAGAGAATAATGGCAAGGCTCTTCTATAGATCTCCCACTTTCACTCTCAAGGTAGATAATGGAGAAGGGAAATTAATTTTCTCCCAAGAATTATCTCTCCAAAATCTATCTCCTGTAAAGCTATGGGTGGGTGCTATTTATAGGCACCTCATGTTGTAGGATGGAGGCCATGTGCAAGGCATATAGAGAATATTCTCGCTAACTACCTTGTCTGAGGAGGTGACCTCTCCGAGGATGAGGAGAACCCCGAAAAGGAGGTCAACCTCTCGGCAAACCCTTCTTTTTAGCCATACCTAACCAATGATCCCCAATCATCCCAAGGGGTCAAGGGTAGTCCTAGAAGATGTCCTGCCGCAGAAGGGTCAAGGGTAGTTCAAGAGAATGCCCTGCCGCAAATGTTGTCGAGTTTCAGGGACCTTTTAGATTGTGCCACCTCGATCTAGGTATAGGCTAGTTTAACCAAAGAGTGAATTTAGCTCCACTCACTGTCTTTGAGATCGGGTCCTTTGTTCATACTCCGTTATGCCCATGGTTCAGGTGCGTAGATCCCGGAAAGGTCAGAGCCCGCAAGTGTTCTGGGACTCATTAATAGAGCGGCTTCTAGATTACATTCGAATCCGTTCGAAGCCAAGTGATTTGGATCTCTAGGTTCGTGGATCCGAACCTTTTCGAGTCCGAGCTCAAATAGGTCTCTGGGTTTGTGGTTTTGAACCCTTTCAAGACTAAGCCAATGCCTCGGAGAATAGATCTCCTTCGAGAGTTTGATCTCTTTTGAAAACAATTGTTAACCTCCTCGGACACCCGTATGATCTGAGCTTCCTCAGATGGGTTTATTGGAATTTCTTTAGAGATATATGATTGATGGGTCTTCATTGACCCAATTTGTTGGCCTTCTTGTGAGGTCGTTCAATAGAATTCACTTGGGTCCATTTGGCAATAATTTCTCCAAGCTCACCAATTTTTTTGGGCTTTCCGATTGGGTTTTGATTGGGCCCAATTAATTTAACGAGCTCAAGTTAACCCCTCTTGCACTCATTTTCCTCCATCGCCGTAGATCGGCCATTTGTTGTTGAATCTACTATTGCTAATACAAATGAAAGCTCTCGGTTTGTTGTCTCTAGTTCCCTTGAGACCGCGTAATCGTTTCCATGAGCTAGTTCGAAACTGCCAATTCCCCCACTGCTCTCTGCGGAGACGGTGTGAAGCAACATCATTTTGGACATAGCCGCAGCGGTGCGCGACGGCCATCACTTTGTTAAGGGCATACGCCACCTTGTCCATGGCGTCGCAAACTCAAAGCTTGGGGATGATTCTCTCTCTCTCTCTCTCTCTCTCTCTTGGGTATTGTTTTTCTCTCTAGGAATTCTTTCCAAGGTGCTCAATTCTCTCTCGAAATTAAAGGGGGTGATATGGGCTTGAAGCTTTGATTCTATTTTCGTCATTGAAGAAACTCTAATTTGAAGTTAATCATGTATTCATTAATGAAGCTTTAATCCTGTGTTAATCAATGGATCTTTGAATACATCATTTCTGTTTTTTTTTTCTTCTCTCTCTTTGAAAAGATAGATTCAATAATCAGTTTGGACACATAAGAAAAAATTTGTACAAATAAAATTTTGATAGATGTTGGGTTCATGGAGAGAGAGAGAGAGTGTGTGTGTGTGTGTGTGTGTGTGTGTGTGAGTGTGTGAGTGTGTGTGTGTGTGTGTGTGTGTGTTCAAATAATTTTGACAGATAGTAGGTTTATGAAGAGAGAGATAGAGAGAAAGGGAGGGAGAGAGAGAGAGAGAGTTAGGTTTTGAACAGATAAAAATAATTATTTTGATAGATAGGACCCCTCTCTCTCTCTCATCTATATATATATATATATATGTATGTGTATGTACTAGAATTTGAACATATAGTTTACCAAAAAAAATTTGAACAGATAGAATAAAAAATTGATCAAACAGGAAAAAAATAGACTTGGTGAATTTCAGCAGATAGATACAAATTGGAATAGATAGGTTCAAAAAATTGAATAGATAAAAAAAGATTTGAATAGACAAGTTAAAATAGTGGGCAAAATTGGAAATAAAATGTTCTCCAAAATTACAAAACGTACTTCTCACCACAATATTTTACAAAATATGTATTTCTCACCAAAAAAAAATTGCCCATAGGACCTAATGGCTCAAGTAATCCTCAAATTAAATTTATCACCAATCTTCTCTTAAAAGGGAAAAAAAAAAAAATCTATAATGCGATGTGAAAAAGAATTTATGGTGCGATTAAAACTATGTCCTAAAAAACTCTTTATTCTCTATTTTAATGTATTTTTAATCATTGCAGTATGTGAAGAAAAATTATTAAATTTTTTCTTAGTAAAAATTAATCTCCTGACTTGTCAAATATTATGTAAAAATCTCAAAATATATGAATTATAAGAAATGATTTAATATATTTAAGAATATATTAAGAAAACAAAAATAGAGCAGCCAATTAAACTTTGTAAATTTGTAGTTGTTGCATTAATTAACTTTCCCACGCATACCAGTTAAAAGAATATTATTAAAAAGAAAAATGCATGTGGCTTGTTAATGTTGTCAGTTTTCTATTCATAAAATATATAATTTAATTTAATTTTTATTTTATTTTAAAGAATTAAAATAAAAACACTTGTTTCGGGTACAAATATTTTTTAAAATAAATAAAAACAAAAAATAAAGAAAAGATGTTTAATTAGAGATGACGGCTGATAGTGGATAGCGGGGGATGGGTAGTGCGGGGTGGCCAGAGGTCAAAATGGTATGGAAGATTCGTCAAAGCTCACTGTTGGTTGGGCGGAGGTCACAAGTAACAAACTGACCAAGCGGTGGGCCAATGGTGGGGGTGGTGTCAGGTGGGTCATTGATGGGTGAGAGAAAAGAGACTAAAACCTAAGTTTTCTTTTGTTTTATGCTTTTTGGTAAGACAATATTAAGATCTCACTAATTGCACAACCCTAACAACAAATTAATCAACTAAAAACAAGCATAGGAGGAGGATAAAGAAATAAGTAGACTTACATTTTCGATGATTGCTTTAGTGTTAGGAGATTCACAAGCTCCTCTTTCAAAAGATCCACAAGAGCCTCTCGGATTACCATAGCTATAGCAAATTTGATTTCAGATATAGTTCCTCCTTGGCATGATAGCTCCAACTTGTTCCCTTCATAAGCATTTGCACAAACTGTTCCAATCGTGACGGTTTGGATTTTCAAATTAGGGTTGCCCCCAAACTCCTCAAACAAAACCAAGTTATCGTCATCTTGGAGGAAAGACCGTGGCACATGGTACCTAGTTATTATTAATAAAATTTTTTTAAAAAAAAACATTACTAAATTAATTATTTTGACATAAAAATTATAATAAATTTTAAAACCCATATATATATATATATGAAATTAAAAATTTTAATTACCATCTTTGTGAAGATTGGTCACATCCACTCAAGTATTTTGAATTAGAATATATTCCGCGATAGTCACATTTATAATTACATCCATTATCATTATCAGCAAAAAGGCTTGGCAAGTATCTCTTGATATTATAGCCGTTTACCCAAGCAATTCCTTTACCCAATCCCAATAAATCCAAAACAACTGGATCATCCCCCATCGGAGCCATAAAAGTTGTCTACAACAAATAAAAAAATAAAAAATAAAAATTGTTATTTCGAGTTCTTAGGATAAGAATGTTAAAAAATAACAATCCAAAAAAAAAAAAAAAAGTAAAAGAAAAGGAATAGCATTGCAAAAAATTAGCAATGTTAAATTGATTGAATCACCTGGTACCAAACAAACATCTTATCTATAGGGAGATTTTTTAATTCCCATTTTGGGTCATACCGATTGTCCCTCATGTATAGTTTTTCTTGTCTATACCATGGATTCCAACCTTGTATGTCCAAGTACTATTTTGCAAGATTGTTATCACCGATCAATTTCACCGGACCATGAATTCCATTTTTTATTTCATCAAAGTGGCCACCATAGTTCTAGTCACCACCACATCAAAAAAAAAAAAAAAAAAAAGAGTTTAATTAATGATTTAAAAGAATATAACAGAAAAAAAAAATGTCATTGTTTTACACTTCATAATATAATTCTTACTTCCAAATCAACAGTGATACTCAACAGAGATATCATCAAGTTCGTTCAATTTTTCGTTTTAATCTTTGATTTGAAATCGAATTTACAGTGCCCACCTTTGGCCCATTGAGATCCTAAAATTAAATTATTATAAAGTTAAAACATGCAAGAAAATGAGTCAAATGAATATTTCAATTGAATATTTGGACTTTCTAATGAGTTAATCAAAATTAATTAATCACATTACTACCGTGCTTCCCATTAACAAATGCATGAAGTACATGCCCAGCCGTGTGAACTTTTAGGGGAATCAGCTTATTTGCTTCTGGTTTTTAGAAAATAATTTTTAGAAAATTTTTTTTTTTTTATTTTTCGTATTTTAATATTTTAAATAATTTTTTAATATTTTAAGTAATTGTTTTTTAATTTTTTAGACACACATAATATAAATATACTTAAAAAAAATAATATTTGTGAAAAATCTTTAAAAAATACACTTAAAATACCAAAAAAATACAAAACAAAATATAAAAATTCAATACATTTTTTTGTATTTTTGTGTATTTATTAATTTTTAAAAATATTTTCACAAATATTTTACTATTTAGATACATCTAAGTAAGGTGCATCTAAAGAATTAATTAAAATTTTAAAAAATATTCACTAAAAATAAAAAAAAAACACAAAAAATAAAAAATTCAATTTTCAAAAAATTGAATTTAGAAAACTGAATTCTTCCAAGCCAGATCCTTGTGATTAGTGTCCACACACACAAAATTCGTTTTTTGAAAAGTTCAATAAAATTAAGATATATATAGTAATAAACAAAAAGAAAATAGAATCATATAATTACCTAGTCCCGTACCACAAATAATCACTAGTGTCGTTCGCAAACTTTGGAGCCATTAATTGATTACCAGTATAAATATAATCATTTACCATCTTTTTTTCGTTCATCATAAGATGTACAAAGTGTTCTGATCTCCATGTCCACTGCAAATTGTAGGATTCTTGATATTCATCGGCGTCATTCAACTTCATTACCATATTAGATGTTTGAGTATTGACCTATATAACAAAAATCAGCCAAAACTAAGCCCGAAATATGTAATGCAAAGTTTTGTAAACTAATTTTATTATTAATATAAAAAAAATAAAATTAGGTAAAATTTTTTTACCCGAGCAGTGTTGTAAACCTCCGTCACTACAACATTTTCTTAGTTTAGTGACATTTGAAAGTGCCACAAAATTATTCTTCTAATGACATTTTTTGGTCTTGTGGCATTTTGAACAAGTGTCACTTCTATCGGTGCCATGGTAGATACGAGTGCCACAGTAGATACTTGCAAGTGCCACTGCACCATTATGGCTAAAAACTTTCAATAACATTTTAATGTCATGGTAGATATTATTTGTGGCACTATCAAGCGCCATTAAAAAAAGAGTTAGTGACATTTGTAAGTGTCATTACACCATCAAGACTAAAATCTTTCAGTGACACTTTAATGTCATGGTAGACACTATTCGTGACGCTATCAAGTGCCATTCATGACGATAATTCATTGTAGAACAATTTGATCCGTTCTTGTGGAGACTCGAACCGCCAACCTTCCGCACTATAAACCTTATACACCACACTATTCCCACTACACCTCTATAGCATCACATGATTATATATGCAACATATATTATTTATATAGTACATACATCCATATTAATATAAAAGTATATGCATAAACATAATTATTTTATTGAACATAATTTATGTAAAATAAACTATTTACTACCAAAATAAAAAAAGACCATTTTTGGCGACTAAAAATATTTTTTAGTCGCTAATTCTATACTTTTGGCTACTAATTGTTTTTTAGTTGCTAAAAAACTTAACTTTTGTCGACCAAAATCGGATTTGGTCGCCGAAGATACACTTTCAGATACCAAAATTTTGGTCATCAAAAAATTTTATTCCCGCCTTAGGATTTTAGTTCTCCCGCGTTAAAAATGACCACTTTTGGCGACTAAATTTATTTTTTAGTCGCTAATTGTAGATTTTTGGCTACTAAAATTTTTTTTGGCACCAAAAAGCTTTACTTTTGGCTACTAAAATTTTTTTAGTCGGTAAAACCCATATAATCAGCGACCAAACTTATTTTTAGTCGCCAATTGTAGACTTTTGGCTACTAAATTTTTTTAGTCACCAAAAAACTTTACTTTGGGCTACTAAAAATTTTTTAGTCACTAAAACCCATATAATTAGCGACCAAACTTAGTTTTAGTCGCCAATTGTAGACTTTTGGCTACTAAAATTGTTTAGTCACTAATTTTTATTTTTGTGGCATTTTCTAAAAACATGCTACTAGTGTAGTGTCACTAAAGTGTAAATTTGTTGTAGTGACATTTTTGTTGTAGTGAAGTGACACTTTTTTTAATTGAAATGCCACTAGAGCCTTGTATGTTTGTGGCTCTATGACATTTTTCTAAAAAATGCCACCAAGTATTCTTTTTGTGACATTTTTTAAGAACATGCCACTAGTATGGTGTCACTAAAATATGTTTTTGTTGTAGTGTTGTGACACTTGTTCATTGAAATGTCACTAGAGCCTTTTATGTTTGTCGTTTTGTGGCATTTTTCAAAAACGTGCCACTAAATATCATTTTTGTGGCATTTTCTAAAAATATGCCACTAGTGTAGTGTCACTAAAGTATGTTTTTGTTGTAGTTTTGTGACACTTGTTCATTGAAATGTCACTAGAGCCTTTTATGTTTGTTGTTTTGTGGCATTTTTCAAAAACGTGCCACTAAATATCATTTTTTGTGGCATTTTCTAAAAATATGTCACTAGTGTAGTGCCACTAAAGTATGTTTTTGTTGTAGTGCGTATAGCAATCGGGAAGGATACTAACAGACCATGTAGGAATAGTGTAATTATTGTTCTCAAAATTAATTGTTATGTCATCTTTGTCATTTGCATTTCCAAAGAAACATACCCTTTTACCACTATACTCAAATAATGTTTCCTGGAAAAAGAAGAAGATAATATTTAGTTGAAAGACTCCTCTATATATTTGATAAATATTTATAAATAAATAAAATAAAGCTTACTGTCATCACATTCCCATATTCAACATTTCTAATCACAACACGTGTGAGTAGGGACGGAATCAGAATTTCATCACTGAAGGAGTCAAAAAATAAACAAAAAATTTTCACCATATACATATGTACATATGTATATACAATATGATATATAAATTATGTATATACACAAAAATTTAAATACTATAGAAGTAATTTCTAATAGGATGAAGTTTTTTTGGTGCAAAATAAAAAGAGAGCGCAAGATAGGAGAAAAATGAGATATGTATTTTTTATATTGGTGTCATTTTATGTATAAAATGAGATATATTTTTAAAATGCTATGATATACCATATTTTCTACAGAAATAGAGAGTTATGGCCCTCTATAATTTTCTCCTAATTTTGTCCCTGCGAATATATCCTCTATTAATCTAATGAGGAGATGGAGTTCCTTAAGATGTCCCCACTTGGGTTGGTTCAAATTTTCTGAAAAAAGCATATCATAATAATATATGTAAATATTGTTTAAAATGGTTATAAATTCTAGGTAAAATCAAAATTTTATCCTAAGTTTGGTCTATTTTTTAGGTGGGCCCCGTGTGTCGATTTTCATGGGTCAAAGTGGTAACGCGTTGTATGCCGCGTTGTGATTCACGTGGTATATTTGGTTGCTCAAAACCATTACCGAGTGAATGGGAAATTGAAGCCAAAGTGTGCTTCATGGAAATGGAGTTTTGGTGGAAAACCCTTAAAGGTTTGAATAAGGCTTGTCCCATATTGATTTGGTGGGAAGTTTTGAATGGGTTTATAAGGCATGAGTTTAGTACTTGGGGTGTGCCCCAAGGGGTACCCAAGTGTTTTAGAGGGAGAGGTTATGGGCAAAATGGGCTAGACCCATTGGTCTCAAAAATCACCACGCACGCCGCCGCCGTCCATCCGGTCGGGTGGGTCAGGCGCGGGTGTGTAGTGTGTGGTTAGGTTGGGCTACTAATCTTTTTGAATCAAAAACATTTGAATTTAATTTTATTTTTGGTAAAATAAAATCCAGAATTCAAATTAAACTGGTTTGGATTTTTTGTCCCTTCCCGTTTTCAAACAGAAATAAACTAGTTTGGTATTATTGCACACCCAAACAGGGCCCTTCCCGTTTTTGTATTTGTTTAAATTTAAACCCAATAGATTCAAATCTGTTTGAATTCAAAGCCAACAGGTATCATACCTGTTCAATTCAAAACCAAGAGCCACCTTTACATCTATTAATAAACTAGCCTCCCATTTGGATTTTACTCCAATTTTCGTACTCTATCCTCTGCTATAAATCTCTTTGCATTTTATTTTCTGAAAGAAAGAGTATAAACACTTAGTGTGTTCGTAAGGTAAACAATTTGTAGTAGTGCTATTGTTTGTAATAGATCATTTTATCCTAGGAGATAGACGTCCAAATTCTGAAAGCACCGTGGAGAGGACGAATTTGTCTTAAGGACACAGTGTCAAACACTAGACTTGATCAGAATTATTATTCAAACAATTAATCAAGTAAGTTGTTTAATTTATTTTCGGTTTCATTTGTTTATTTAAATCAGATTTTAATTTTATTTTTGTAACAAAATAAAATCTGCTTTTATTTATTTATTTATTTATTTCTAGTTTGATTTTTGTAATCAAACAAATTTTCTCATTTCCTTTATTTCTTTATATTCTTGTTGTTGTTTAGTACACAACAGAATTTAACTATTTAAATACAGTGAAGATTGTCTAACAATCTTAAGACAGAATATTTTTGGTATCTTCATTATATTTAATTTTCTGTATTTTCAAAGTAATATTCTGGTTGGAAAAACAAATAGTCATTTATGCTATTTGACAGATAGTAGTAATATACTGTCTCTTTTCTTTGACAACTAGTAGTAATATACTGGTGTCATTAACAATTGCAGAATATTATTTGGTGTTATAGAAAATCATTTTGTGTTTTTTTGATTTTTGTATTTTATTTTTCTAGTTTTAGTAACAAGGAAAATAAAATTATATTATTTTCTAGTTTTAGTAACAAGAAAAATAAAATTATTTTGTGTTATAATTTATTTTCTGGTTTTAGTAACTAGAAAATTAATTTGTGGTATTTTATTTTTTAGTTTTAGTAACATAGAAAAAAAAATTATTTTGTATTATAATTTATTTTGTGATTTTAGTTACTAGAAAATTAATTTTATTAATCAATCATGTAACTTTGTGTATCGGTCACAATCAGTAAATTTTGTACGTGACTTATGATTTCGTTTGTAAGATCACTTAATTTTGAACCCTTTTTGAAAAGGTGTTAATTCTTTTGACTTTATAGTTCATTATGAGTATACATGGTAGAATTTGTTTCTACAATAAAATATTAGTTTTACAAATTAATTTCATTTTTATTACAAAGAAACCTTTGTGGCAAGATTATTTTCTTTATTGGTTTTCTGGATCATTCTTTATTTTCTGTGTGTGGATCCGTAGTCGTGAATAGTTTCTGCATATGAGTCGGAAAATATATATATTCACAAGAACATTTTAATGCTTATTTAATTAGTGTATTTAAGTACAAATCAAACTGATTAAATGAAGGTATGTTTTGTCATTTTGGAGTTTAAAATTCAAAACGCATTGAATTTTATTTATGAGTTGAGAATCTTTTTATTTCATGATGCAAGTTTTGGGATCATGCATGATTAATTTATTTTGTTAATTCATTATTTTTAGTTGATGCGTTTGATATGCATGTATGATATCAACTCAAGTTATTTCCTAACAACAATTTCATGTGATTTGGAATGTTAAATTGATATGTTGATTAATTTGAGTTTTTCCAATCAATTTTGAATAAGTGTTTAAACACCAGAGAAATTTAAACATGAAGATGTATGTAGTTATACTGTTCCATTTAATTGGAAGTAAATTTTGAAAAATCTTTTATGTGGATTATTATTTGTTGAATATATGACATAAAATGTTGTCAATTATTATTTTACTTGCGTAGTAGAATTTGTTAAACCATAAACCATTTTATTTATATGGAGGTGTATCTCTTGCATTAGATGAGATATTTTAATTTTCTTCTGTCACAAATATTTTTATGACAGTGTTACTTATTCGTAAATGAGTTGCAAGAATTTATGCAATCAAATAAGATTTTTGATTTGTTCGTTTCTTAGGCAAAATTTTTATGAGGATATGATTTTGTCAAAACATTAATTCCGATTTGTGTAGTCATAATTATTGTGGATTTTTCATTTGAAATTTATGAATCAAGCACATCATAGACAATAAGTGATGAATGTTATATTTTGTTTTTAATCAAAAGTGATAAGGGTGGTGAATATGATGCACCATTAAATGATTTTTGCGCACAACATGGCATTATTCACCAAACTACAGCCCCTTATTCTCCACAACAAAATGGAATTGCTTAAAGGAAGAATAAAACCCTAAAAGAAATGATGATTGCCGTGTTACTAAGTTCAGGTTTACCACATAACTTGTGGGGGGAAGCAATATTGTTTGCTAATTATGTTCTTAATAGAATACCCCACAAGAAAACCAACAGCACTCCTTATGAATTGTGGAAAGGTCGACCACCTTTCTACAAATACTTAAAAGTGTGGGGGTGTTTGGCAAAAGTTGAAGTTTCTGTTCCTAAAAAGACTAAGATTGGACCAAAAACAGTAGATTGTGTGTTTATTGGTTATGCTCAGAATAGTAGTGCATATCGGTTTCTGACTTATAAATCAGAAATACCTGATATACATGTGAACACTATTATAGAGTCAAGGAATGCTGTTTTTTTTTTAACATGTCTTTCCTTACAAGAAAGGACAGGAAATAAGTTCACAGAAAAGAACTTATGATTGTACACAAAGTCAAGAGACTACTGACAATCAAACACAAGAGACTAGTAATGGTCTCAACCAATAGGATTTAACTGATGATGAATCAAGAAGAAGTAAGAGAGCGAGAACATCAAAATCCTTTGGTCCAGATTTTCTAACATACTTGTTAGAAAATGAACCTCAAAGCTTTAAGGCAACAATGACAGGTCCTGAAGCACCTTTGTGGAAAGAGGCTGTTAATAATGAAATTGAGTCCATTATGCAGAATCATACTTGGGAATTGGTGGATCTTCCACCAGGTTCTAAACCTCTTGGATATAAACGGATATTTGAGAGAAAAATGAAAGCAGATGGTTCAATTGACAAGTATAAAGCAAGACTTGTAGTTAAAGGTTACAGCCAAAAGGAAGGTCTGGACTATTTTGACACACATTCCCCTGTGACAAGAATAACATCCATTCGCATGCTTATTGCTATAGCAGCATTGTTTAATTTAGAAATACATCAAATGGATGTTAAAATAGCTTTCTTAAACGGTGATCTAAATGAAGAGATCTATATGGAGCAACCCGAAGGGTTTGTAGTGTCAGGGCAAGAAAAGAAAGTTTGTCGACTTGTAAAATCCCTTTATGGATTAAAACAAGCACCTAAGCAATGGCATGAAAAATTTGATCATGCAATGCTTACTAATGGGTTTAAGATAAACGAATGTGACAAATGCGTCTATGTTAAAAACATTGACCAAGAATATGTCATAGTTTGTCTTTATGTGGATGACATGCTTATCATTGGAAGCAGTCAAAACATGATCAAATCAACTAAGCAAATGCTTAACAAAAGATTTGATATGAAAGATATGGGGGTCGCAGATGTTATATTAGGAATGAAAATTACTAAAATATCTAACAGATATGCATTATCTCAATCTCATTATATTGAGAAAATTCTTGATAAATTTATCAAAGATGTTTTGAATTTAGCTAGAACACCTGTAGACATCAGTCTTTATTTATCGAAAAATAAAGGTGATGCAGTGTCTCAGTTAATATACTCCCAAATCACTGGAAACCTAATGTATCTAATGAATTGTACTCGTCCTGATATAGCTTATGCTATCAGTAAATTGAGTAGGTACACTAGTAACCCGGGAGAAGACCATTGGAAAGCGATCATTCGGGTTCTTAGATATCTAAGATTCACCCGTGATCATGGTTTGAACTTTACTCGATATCCAGCAGTACTTGAAGGTTATTGTGATGCAAATTGGATATCGGATACTAAAGATTCAAAATCCACAAGTGGATATGTCTTCACTCTAGGAGGCGCTGCTATTTGTTGGAAATCCACAAAACAAACATGCATCGCACGATCGACAATGGAATCCGAGTTCATTGCTTTAGACAAAGCAGGAGGAGAAGCAGAATGGCTTCGCCACTTTTTAGAAGACATTTCAATGTGGCCAAAACCTGTGCCAGCTATTTGTATTCATTGCGATAGTTAATCTGCAATAGGTAGGGCATAGAATCATATGTATAACGGTAAGTCACGACATATTCGTCGTCGACATAATACCGTAAGGCAATTGTTGTCAAACGGAATAATCTTAATAGATTATATAAAATCTAAAGAGAATATTGCGGATCCGTTAACAAAAGGTTTGACAAAAGAGCTAGTGTATAGTTCATCGAAGGGGATGGGCTTAAAGCCTATTACATAAGAGTCGTCATAATGGTAACCCTACTTATATGACTGGAGATCCCAAGAACTAAGTTCAAAGGGACAACTAAGTTATGTATGGATCGCCAGAAATCACCAAGGGATTAAAATTCCTTACCCATTCCTATGGTGAGAGTAATATCTGCAACATATGTTGTATGCAGGGGTATAAGGATAAGCTTTGCTTTTAATGATTACTTATATCTTGATTGAGGCATAAAATCAAGACGAGTATAAAGAGATACTCACAATAAGAATCACCTATATGAGTGTTAAACTGGGGCCGGTTCTATGAGAATCCAAAAGGCTAAATTCTCCAGAAACACTCATGAAAACCAGGCTCGTTCAAGGCCAAAATGAACACAACAGTGAGAACCACGATGTGTTAGAAGATATTTTGTGTGAAATCTATTGTCTTGGCTTACACAAATGGCTGAACAATTCAAGGCATCACGTCCATTGGTTAGCCAGTAAGTCCAATAGGTTATCACTAGGGAAGGTTCAAGGCCGAAAACTACCTATCCTGATGCAAGATATTTTTGACTTATACTCTTTCGATAAATCTGCATATTGTTGCATTTCCGTTGTCATCAAATTCTATTCATGTGGGGGATTGTTGGAAATGGATATGAATTTTGTGTAAAACCAGAATTTTATCCTAAGTTTGGTCTATTTTTTAGGTAGGCCCCGTATGTCGATTTTCACGGGTCAAAGTGGTAACGCGTTGTATGCCGCGTTGTGATTCACGTGGTATATTTGGTTGCTCAAAACCATTACTGAGTGAATGGGAAATTAAAGCCAAAGTGTGCTCCATGGAAATGGAGTTTTGGTGGAGAACCCTTAAAGGTTTGAATAAGGCTTGTCCCACATTGATTTGGTGGGAAGTTTTGAATGGGTTTATAAGGCATGAGTTTGGTACTTGGGGTGTGCCCCAAGGGGTACCCAAGTGTTTTAGAGGGAGATGTTATGGGCAAAATGGGCTAGACCCATTGGACTAAAAAATCACCATGCGCGCGCCGCCGCCGCCATCCGTCCGGTCGGACAGGCTGGGCGCGGGTGTGTGGTGTGTGGTTAGGTTGGGCTACTAATCTTTTTGGATCAAAAACATTTGAATTTAATTTTATTTTTGGTAAAATAAAATCCAGAATTCAAATTAAACTGGTTTGGATTTTCTGTATATCCAAATAGGGCCCTTCTCGTTTCAAACAGAAATAAACTAGTTTGGTATTATTGCACACCCAAACAGGGCCCTTCCCGTTTTTGTATTTGTTTAAATTTAAACCCAACAGATTCAAATCTGTTTGAATTCAAAGCCAACAGGTATCATACCTGTTCAATTCAAAACCAAGAGCCACCTTTACATCTATAAATAGACTAGCCTCCCATTTGGATTTTACTCCAATTTTCGTACTCCATCTTCTGCTATAAATCTCTCTGCATTTTGCTGCATTTTATTTTCTGAAAGAAAGAGTGTAAACACTTAGTGTGTTCGTAAGGCAAACAATTTGTAGTGCTGCTATTGTTTGTTGTAGATAATTTTATCCTGGGAGATAGACGTCCAAATTCTGAAAGCACCGTGGAGAGGACGAATCTGTCTTAAGGACACAGTGTCAAACACTGCACTTGATCAGAATTATTATTTAAACAATTAATCAAGTAAGTTGTTTAATTTATTTTCTGTTTCATTTGTTTATTTAAATCATATTTTAATTTTGTTTTTGTAACAAAATAAAATATGTTTTTATTTATTTATTTATTTATTTATTTCTAGTTTGATTTTTGTAATCAAACAAATTCTCTCATTTCTTTTATTTCTTTATATTCTTGTTGTTGTTTAGTACACAACAGAATTTAATTATTTAAATACAGTGAAGATTGTCCAACAAATAATACATGTAAACCAAGAACATAGTTTACAAAAATTAAATAGGAGTTTAAGTTTATTTAACATATTCATCAAGGGGTGCATCGTAATCATATGTTGTAGCAATGTAAGGACCTCCTGATACCAAAATTAGTACCACCATGGTACTTTGTGGAAAAAATATACAATTAAGAAATTATCTATTTTGTTGTTGAATTTTATGAGAAACAAAATGAAAAAAAAAATATTTAACTACAAACCATATAATAGTCTTGTAACGTGCCACCATATTGAAAAAAAAGTGCAACTGCAAAAGTAAGATCTTTAGTAGTTTTGTGTGGGGTTTTTTGACCCTAACCCTTATACCTGATTAATTCGTGATACAAAAAATAATAATAAGCATGAATATTGGTTTAATACAAAAGTATAATACTAGTAAAGAAATATCGAATACTAACCAGTCGCTCCAATTTTCAGTCCACGTCCTAGGAATGGCACTACTAGGATGGAATCCATCGCAATACCAAATATTGCATGTGTTAATCTGTCAAAATAAAATTAAAATTATAAACACATTTACTTAAAAATTATAAAAATTAAAAGAATTAAAAGAAATAGAAAATATTAATACCATTCCCTTGTGGAGGATTCGATTGTTGGCACATGATCCATGGCAGTCTAATGTGGAAAGATTGAGCTAAGTCAGCACACCAATTTATGTATGATTTTCTCTCATTTTCATAAGACCACATAACATTAGCATACTCGTTTTCAATCTTTCTTCTTTTTTTTTTTTATTGGAAAATAAAAGAATAATTATATTAGTAAGAAGAATATTCAAACAACTACAACCAATAAAATATATATAATAATATCAGAATACTACAAACATACATGTGCGAGGATTGTAGGTCTTCCTTGAGAGGCAAAGAGACCTTCATCTCTTACCTTCTTTTTTTTGGGGGGGGGGGATCAATTAAAAAAGAACCTTTATTGATGAAACAACCAATACAAAGTAAAAGCATTTCATCAAAAAAGGAAGATGGGGATGGTGCAAACATCATCATAGCTCAAGTTCTCAATCCCATCTAAGTTGGCACCAAGAAACAAACACAATCATCTGACAGCACCAACCCAAAGCTGGTGAGAAACCAACCATAAAGAAAACTAAAAACATAACAGAAACAATAGCAGACCACAACACCCAGTCACCTACAAGACATAGCAGCCATCCATACCTAACCATCTCAGATGAATATCCTTACTTGACTCAGATTTTCCACAATGTGATGCACTGAGTAATGGATAGTAAGCATAAAAGACTTAACCCACAACCCAACCTTGACTTTCACCAACTTACCAAGCTCATTCATATTTGGTTGGTAGCCATTAAACACAACCTCATTCCTTAGTCTCCAAGTTGACCACAACATTGCTAGAGGTCCAAGCATCCAGATTTTCTTCATTGATTTCTTGTGCTTGATTCCCAATCACCAAGAGAGCACTCCATCCACTGTAGCAAGAGATACCAAGCATAAATTCCACCACTGCAACAGATAACCCCAAACATCCATATCTCAAGACACTGCACAAAAAGGTGATCCACAAACTCTTCAGCAGCTGAGCAGAAAGGGCAAGCAATATCAACATTGCTACCTAACATCCCAAATCTCTGCAGAACAGTAGATGATTTAACCCTACCTCTCCAGGCCAACCAACTCATGAACTGTGCTTTGGGTGGTGCCATATTATTCTATAACATCCCAGGAACCAATAAACTAGAGCCAGAGTTTAACTAGAGCCAGTCTCTCATAGATGCCACTGTAAACTCACTAGAGGGAGATGCAATCCACTTTACTACATCACACAGATCCTCATTCAACCTAGGAACATCCCTAGTCAACACTTGCAGCTTCCTTACTTTCTCTTCCTCCCAAGCAAATAATGACCTTCTAAATTGTAGCCTCCAACCACTAGTTCTGTCCATCCTCTACATCAAAAAAACTCAGCTTTCCTTCTTTCTCCATTGAAAGCCTAAACAATCTCGGAAACTCCTCTTTTAACTGTAGATCCATAAACCACCTATCATGCCAAAACTGGATCCTGCACCTATCCCCAACCACAATCTTATACTTAGAGACAAAAAACTGAAAAAGCTCAAGATTAGATCTTGCCACACTCAGAATGTCACTCCACAAAATAGATTCCTTACCTTCCCTATCCTTCAGTGGTAACCATCTGCCCCTTTCAGCCCAATAGTTACTTATAATAACCTTTTTCCACAGTGATTTATCCTCCACTTCATACCTCCACCACCACTTCAGTAACTGCACGAGCACAAAATAATCTTCTTGTATAATCCTGTTAATCAAGTTTGCACTCCTCCAAACGTCGTCGCTTTACTACCTGAAAACACAAATGTGAGCTAGCCGGCGGGTGTGTACCGGATACCTCTCCGATGCCCAAGTCAGCCAATAGACAATAGACAAAAGCTTTGTGTATTTGAGAATAGAAAATTGTGATACCTGAACATAGGTCCATTATGAGCTTTTATAGATTCCGCCTTGCACAATCCTAGTAGGATTCCAATTCTTCACACATGAGTCCTCTTAGGAATCACACTCCCAAGGATAATGCCTATCCTGACAACATCCTACCCACTGTTGACCAAATGAGACAGTTTTTACCTCAGCGTAGTTGGTGCAGTTTTAATAGAGCCAGCTTGTCTCCGCCGTGTTCTTCAACAAAACAATGAGGTAGATGGCATTCGGTTGAGCTAAACTTAGCTCGGTAATCTCCACTGATGCGCATCTCGGTTCGGTTATAGAGCTTCCTTTTGGGCAGTTTAAGTCAAAGCCTGGGTAGCACAGCCGACCGGATCGACGTCAGTTCACCCAAAACTGAGCTACCAAAGCCCCCATTACGGCCCATAACCCGGTCCTTTAGCACGACCCAATTTACCTATATAAATTACCCTATCAATTGCCCCTTAATTCCCTCAGTGAAACATGAGTGGGATCAGACCTCTCAAGTCATGGCAAGACATTCGAACCAACTGAACCAACTAAACCAAAATAATCAACCAAGCCAAGCTAAAAACATTCCATTCTACCGAGCTAGAAAATACTCCTACCATTAGGAAGCTCGATCTTCAAGGATTACTTCGGTCATACAGCCCGTCATTTCATGTAACTGTCATCGTGCCCTTACTGGGACACATGGCATGCGCCCATTGCCTTTCTGTACCGTGACAGCCGTCTTACACTAACCTAAAAAATTTCGAAAAGTCCTACCGTTTGTGCTTCTATGTCACACAAAACCTACCATTTTCTCGAACAACAACTACTACTGTTCATCTTCTAGCTTGCAAACTCTCATTTTCCTGAGCTCCAAATTCTCAACCCCTAATCTTCCTACATTTCAAGACTGGGCCTACGCATCTCCTATTTTCATTATTGCTGCCAGTAGGGGTGTGCGCGGTGCAGTTCGGGCAGTTTGAGAGTAAAATTACAAACTGAATGACGGGTTAGCGGATTAGCGGATTGACAAATTGTGGTTTGGGTGGTTTTTGGCGGATTGACGGATTGAAGAATATTCTAACTAATTATCATACATTTGCATAATATATAACACTAATTTGTATAATATTTTTTATATATATAACACAGAAATTTTACATAATATGTTTCATAGATATAACCACTAATTTGTAATAAATTTCATATCTTAAATATCTCTTACACTCATTTTTACATTGATATTTCATTGGAAGTTAAAAAATATACACGTATTAACTATAGCGGAGCAGAGCGGTTCGGTTGGCAGATTACAAATTTTAAAGTTTAAATCGCGGTTAGCGGTTAGAGCAGTGCAGATTGATGCGGATCGGTGCGGTTTTAGCGGATTGGGCGGTATTTTGCATAGCCCTAACTGCCAGTGTTGGTTCTTCAGATTGGATTTGGATCTCATTCTCAAATCGGCAAGCTCCTCATCCTTGTACCTATTTCTGTACACACATATTCCTATTTATTTCTAAAGAACTACATTCCTACACCACATATGCATTTTAAGGACTGAACCAGTTTTAAGAACCTTGAAACTCCATGTGTAACATTGGAAACACATTTAATTGGGAGTAAACTTAGTCTTCACACCATGTTTTTGATCCAAAACCACGTTGCAACCCGAATAAAATCCCGTTCGTGGCTTTAGGCTCGGTTTTGACTAGACTAAAGAACACTTACCGAACAAACCGAGCTAAAATGCTTCCCAAGTCCCTTAGCCGAAACTAATTATACCCCAGTTCCCTGAACCGAAATATTTTATGTTTTCCAACTGTTCCCTAGCCGAACACAAACCCAGTAAATGCCCACATTCTGCCGAGCTTAGACTTCATTAGTCTTAACTTATTATTTAGCCGGCTTAATGACTTGGGCATAACTCCTTTCTATTTCCACTTTATAGACTTGACTAGGTTGGCCAGGCACACCCTTGCACTTTGCCCCTTGGCGATATTGCCAAACTGAGCTCACCTTCGTTCGTTTTATCACCACGCTAGGCTGCCATCTAGCCTCCTTGAACATTAAATTTCAACACATGGGCAAGTATCGATTAATGGTAAGCTCACCAGGCACGATAACTGAGTTTCAGAGGGAATACAACATCCTTGACGACGTCCAATTCACACTAGTTGAGCTAGAAACCACACCATGGGGCAAGCCCAGTTTCGTCCCTTTCACACTTTTATCCATTGTTGAAGGTGGACTTCGATTCCTTATTCAGCCTTTAATATGTGAGTTCCTAAGACAAACCCACTTATGCCCTACCCAGTTATCCACCAACAGTTACAAAATAATCAATGGCGTAGCCGAACTAAACCGCCGTCTAGGCCTTAACCTCAGATTGGCCGAGTTGTTCCACCAATATTCTCTCGGCCAAAATGACGATGGTTGGGTCTACTACTGTCACGACCCAAACCCGCCCCTATGGGTTTAGCATCGTAATCGGCCAGTAATCCGTGATTACCAAAGGCATGCTTAACAGTAATGACAATAGTACAGAGTAAGGGGCTGGCGGAAGCCAAACAATAAATAAAAGATGTCTAATGAACTGTGAAAATCTGAATGGAAAAAGACTTATATAGACTAGTCCACATTCATAACCATAACCATCTATACACATCGGATACACATAACATACAGGTTAGGGATCCAATCCCTTTACCATAATTGTACAGTCAAAAGTCTTAAACATTCATTACATAACAGAGACAAAAGGGTGAATCTGAAACACCCCAAAACAGCCTTGGCTTGAGCGGACTCGGAACCTCGAAGTGAGGCACAAGGATTGGCTTGACAAAACATGAGCTTAACTTGATGCTTTTAGCTTCGGTCCGGTGCCTGGCCACCTACATACATATATAAACTGTGAGCTAAAGCCCAATGAATAACAACTGTGTAAAGGAGTTAAGAATGAATATCCTTTTAGTAATTAAAATAGTCGTTTGCATCAGTAGATCAGTTATCAATCAGTGGCTCATATTTCATGTCATATCAGTCAATTAAAAATCACAGTAGTCATATGTGGTACGTCCAATAGCAAGACAGTACAGTAGGTCTTAATAGACCGAGCAGTCAGTGATGGCCATCAAAACAGTTAACGGTAGTAGTTCCCAACATTGGAACTGACAGAGATCTCTGTAACAGTAGCAGTAACAGTAACAATAACAATCAGTTGCTATGGATACCACGAGTACAGTTCATAAAATAGGACAAACATTCATTCAGTAAACAATATCATTTCAGAAAGCAGTACAGCTAATCATTCAGAAAATGATTATTATTTAACATAGTTTTACAACATTGTTACTCATAGATTATTGGGCTATAGGCAGGCTAATCAACATCCTCAGGTGCCAACCCTACACAGTTTCAGAACGAACATACACTAGATTACACACTCAGGATTAATAACTTAACCCCTTAACTTGACTTGGTGTGGTTCTATAACATTATCCTCATTAAGATGCCTAAAACATGGCCTAGGAATGCCTAGGATGGAATGAGGATGCAAAAATGTACTTAACAACACTTTTCAAAATTTGCTGAAAATAGGGGTCTCGCTCGAGCGTGGCTTTCTCCGCTCAAGAGAGCTTACCAAAACAGAGAGGTCGCTCGAGCGTAGACTCCTTCGCTCGAGCATAGACTCCTTCGCTCGAGCGTAGACTCCTTCACTCGAGCGATTTGTAAAAATGCAAAAAGTACTGGTTGTTGAAATTCTCCGCTCGATGCTCGCTCGAGCGTGAGACACAGTTCTTCGCTCGAGCGTAGGTCTCGTCGCTCGAGCGTGCGTCTGCATACGCAAAAACCTGAGAGCTTGCAATCTATGCTCGAGCCAGCATTCTGTCGCTCGAGCGGAGCTCTGAACACAAAGGTGGTCACCCGAGTGTGGAATCCTTCGCTCGAGCGTGGAAGCCAAAATCTGGGTTTTCCAGATTTGCTTCCAAAGCTCAAACCAAGAATCAAACATGCCAAAACTCATCCTTTGGGCCAATTTTCTGGAAAACACTTAGAAACTCATAATATAACATGTTTTGAAGATCATTTTATAAAATCAAAGCCCAAAAGTATGTCAATTGAACACAATTTCAACCCAAAATTCAAGAACATGATGTAAATATGCCATGCATGTGTTTATTTGGATTCAAAGCTTCTAACACATGATCAAATGAGCCATTCTTCCCAAAATCATGATGAATTCTTAGATTACAACTATAATCTAGACATGCATGGAAGAATTTCATGCAAAACAACTTCAAAACTCCTTGATATGGACATGCATGTATGAATGGACTCTCAAATCAACACTTTAAGCTAATTCTTGACTCTAATCATCGATTTTCCCATGAACCATGCATGTAACAACTTAAATTCATAATTAAGGGAATGAATTTCCTACCTTAAGTCTTGAATTCCAAATGTAGAAGCCTAATTCCTCAAGTCTCCTTCAAATTCTTCTAAATTTCAAGCCAAACTCTTGTTGAATCAATTTTCCTTCCAACTCCCTCTCTCTCTCTTTCTCACGTTTTTGTCAAGAAGGTGGATGAAGAATGGTGTGTCAAACATATGTAAAGTGTGAGAATAATTGGCCTTGAATTAATCCACTTAGTGGCAATTGTGTAAATAACCTATATTCAATTAATCTAGCATTATTTATTCTAATTTAATCATTCTAAATTGAATTTTAATTAAACTTACCGTAAAATCATATAATTCCTAATTAACATATAACACTAAACAATTTCTGAATCGGTCGCCGATAAGGCTTTCAATTCGCAGTTCGAAATTAAAATATGAACAGATCATTCAGTAACAAACAGATAGAAATGTATTTAAAAAGACACACTCATGTAATCAATTTAGGATTTTGTCTAATCAATTACTTATCATGCTTAATCACAATTTAACGCTAATCAGAGGTGAGGGTTGTGACAACTATCTACGAATTAGAAAAGGCCAAGAGAAAATTATCAAAGGCACACCAGACAAGGATTTGAACAATGATGATTTTCTCTAGGTCAGAGGTAATTTTGAGGACAACGAAGCCCCCATACCAGGCCAAAATATTAACTGGAACAAGGGGACCGCTTGTAAGAATCATTCAGTCTGGTTCCTTTTGTACTTCGCGTACTATTGTCATACTAACCCTTGGCCATTTTAATTCTTACAGATTTGAACCACCTCAAGTCCACCTATGCTTATGTAAACCTAGACGCCCTTTGCGCCGCGCTCCATTACAGCAACCGAGACTGGGCTGAGCTTTTAAATTTTGAGCCGACCTACCGGTATAGCGAAAAAAGAAAAACCAAAGTTTCTGACTTTCTCCTTGAACCATCACCTGAACCAGACCCAAACCTTCTCCAAATCAACCTCATTCCTCTGACTGAAGAGCAAGAAATGGCCAAACAACGAGCCGGTCGTGCCCTTATCACCGAGCAAACCTCAACTTCGACTATTGAGGTTCAAACCGAGATACCACAAGCTGGTCAATCACGCGATGCTATGGTGGCCCTTCCAACTACCCGAGCTACATCATCTTGACCAAACAAACGGCCCTATACCAGTTCTGCGCCATAGCGCCTGACAGACGAAGATGACGCCAAGCCGCTGGAAACCAAGCTGCCAAAAGCCAATCTGCTCCAAGGTCGCAACTGGCTAGGCCCTTCCAATCCTCCATCACCTTCGGTGTGGACACCAACCGCGTCCTTTAGGGGTCGTGCAGTAACAACCTCTGACTCTATTAGTACTGAGAAGGATCACATTCTAGCCTTCAATTTAGTGAAGAGCGTTTGCCTGCCCGCCGACATGGAGGGGCACGAGGGTTTGACCAAGCTGAAGGCTATCCGCTCGGAGCCCAAGTCAATGATACTGGTAAACTCTGAAATCCCTGTAACTCAATAATTGATACCATCATGGACCTAATGCTCGATTTTCTTGTAACTGCTTTGAATGTTGTGCAGGCCTTACGAAAGAGCCAAGCGGCTCACAAACGTGTGCTTGAGCTACGGAAGATGGCATGGTCAGCTGTGGTTGATGCAAATGCCAAGGAAGTCGAACTAAAGGAACCTAAGGCCAAGCTGACTAAGCTAGAATCCAAGAACGCAAGGCTAGCCGAACTGGTCAGCACGGCAGAGGCTGACAAACAAAAAGCTTTAGCCGAGAAAAAAGATTGCTACCTGCAAGAGCTTGCTAAGTTGGAGAGGAAAAAGAATGCCAAGCTAGAAGAAATAAGGAAAAAATGGAGGACACAGAGGACCGAGGCTTCAAGGAAGAAGAGGAGACCTATGTCTAACAATGTGAAGTAGCCAAGGACATTTTCTTTAAATATGGTTAGAAAGATGCCGCTGAACAGCTTGGTCAAGGACATGAGTCCGAGATCTTCCTGAGCCCCCCTCCCCATTTCATATCGGGATACATGATGGACTATGCTAATGCGGTCCAACCGAAGTTCCTCCAGGAGGGAGAGAAAGATGAGGTCCTTGCTCCACTTACCGCCCCTCCTTTCAACACTCATCTCGGTTGCCAGTCTTCTTCTCCAACTCCGGTGGACTCAAGCCAAGTCTTGCTCATTGTGGTTGACAAAGTGCCCGTGACCGAGCCCATCCAGGGGGTTGATGCCGAAATTGGGCTGCCCATGGGCGAAGTTTGGGTCGATTTGGACGCTGAACTAGATGATATGTTTTCTTGATTTCTCTTTCTTTTTTTTTCTTTTTTCAAAATGTAACCTGGCTACAAGCCCCTCCTCTTGTACTCACTTTTCTAATGAATAAAATTGTCTTTGGTTTGCTTTTTTGAATTTGTTTGTTCGGTCACAGTATTTTTCTACTTCAGTGTATCATTTTTGCTGCTAGAACAGCCGACCTTTCCCAATCCTTCCAATTTGTTTTTTAGCCGAGATACTTGTCTCGGCAGAAGAACAACTTGGGAAACTGTAAAACTTTTATAACCTAGATTTTTATCCTAGCTGATGAAAGAAGAGATTTGGTCAAACCTGCCAACTTTCTTGAGCCAAAACCCTTACCTCAGTTGAAAAAAGATAAGTGTTGGTCAAACCTGCCAACCTTCTTGAGCCTAGATCCTTATCTCGGTAGAAGAAGAAAGATAAGTGTTGGTCAAACCTGCCAGCCTTCTTAAGCCTAGATCCTTATCTCGGCTGAAGAAGAAAGATAAGTGTTGATCAAACCTGTCAACCTTCTTGAGCCTAGATCTTTATCTTGGCTGAAGAAGACAAATAAGTGTTGGTCAAACCTACCAACCTTCTTGAGCCTAGATCCTTATCTCGGCTGAAGAAGAAAAAGTGTTGGTCAAACCTGCCAACCTTCTTGATTGCCCCCAATCGGCAATAAATATGGACAAATTTTACAAACAGATGAGAGAATATTTACCAGAAAAAAGTCTACTTGTTTTATTAAAAAAGAAAAAATTACAAGTGTTTTAAGAAAAAAGCTAAAAATAAAATACTTTGAGATTGACCGTGTTCCATGGCATAGGAATAGGTTTGTTGTCCATATCTTCCAAGTGATATGCCCCTTTTCCTGCTAAACCAGTTACTTTGTATGGTCCTTCCCAGTTAGGGCCTAACTTGCCATCTCCTGGTACCAAAGTGTTGCCTATTACTTTGTGCAGTACCCAATCTCCAATCTTGAATTTCCTTGGGTGTACTGTTTTGTTGTATTTCTTGGATAACTTTTGTTGGTATGAGGCAATGTGTACTAATGCCCTTTCTCTTTTTTCTTCTGCAAGGTTGAGTTCCAGGGTTATGGCCTCACCATTCAAGTTTGGATCAAAATTTTCACTTCTAATAGTGGGGATGCCTATTTCCAGTGGGATTACTGCCTCCATACCATAGGCCAAGGAAAAAAGTGTTTCACCAGTCGATCGTTGATGTGTAGTTCGGTAAGCCCATAAGACGTGGGGAAATTCCTCAACCCACTTGCCTTTTGCTTTTTCAAGCCTCTTTTTTAGACCATCTAGGACTACTTTGTTAGAGGCCTCAGCCTGGCCATTAGTTTGGGGGTACGCCAGCGTAAAGTTGTAGAATTCTATCTTGTATTCTTCGCAAAAGCCTCTAAAGATTTTGCCTTCAAACTGAGTGCCGTTGTCGGATATTAATGCCTCGGGTATGCCAAACCGAGTTATGATGTTCTGCCAGACGAATTTTTTGACGTCTTTTTCTTTTATGGATGCGAGTGCTTCTGCCTCTACCCACTTTGTAAAATAGTCCGTTGCCGCGAGAAAGAATTTTCTGTTGCCTGGCGCAGTTAGGAGTGGTCCCACTATATCCAGGCCCCACATCACAAAGGGCCACGAGCTGGTCAAAGGTAGGAGTTCTCTGGCTGGTTGATGTATTTGATGTGCGAACTTCTGGCATTTCTCGCACTTCTTGACATATTTCTTTGAATCTTCTTGCATGTATGGCCACCAATACCCTTATGAAATTGCTTGGTAAGCCAGTGATCTTCCTCCTTGGTGGCTTCCGCAAACTTCTTTGTGTATTTCGAACAAAAATGCTTTGACCTTGCTGAGATAGACACACTTTAAGTAAGGTCCCGTGAAGGATTTTTTATACAATGCTAGTGATGGGAAGAGCCAAAATTGCTGTGACTTTGCTTGAATTTTGTTGGCTTCTTTCTTTTCTTCAGGAAAAATGCCATCTTTTAAAAACACTATGATGGGATCCATCCAGGAAGGGCCTAGCTCGGCACAACATGCTTCGGTTGCTTTGGGCTCTTCAATACTTGGTCTGAATAGGAAGTCAATCAATAATGGGTGTGGAATAGATGTATATGCCATTGACACAAAACCAGCCAGCTTATCTGCTTTACTTTTTTTCTCTCGACTGATTTGCTCTATCCGAACTACTTCAAATTTCATGATCTTCTTTCTCACCAACTCTTGGTACTTAGCCATTCTATCATCTTTTGCCTTGTAGTCGCCCAAAATCTAGTTAACTACCAGTTGGGAGTCACTGTACACCATTAGCTCGGTAACCTTCATGCGAAGTGCTGATTTCAAACCTGCTAATAATGCTTCATACTCCGCCTCGTTGTTGGATGCTGGGAAGCCAAGGTTGACTGCCTGTTCAATTGTCAGGCCATCTGGTGAGATGAGGACTATGCCTAGTCCTGTACCGTGTCTGTTGGATGCTCCATCCACGAAGAGTTTCCACATCTCTCCGACGAATAGCTTCCAACAAGTGGAGGGATCTCATGATGTCTTGGGATCATGGGCATTGCTGATGCCTTCTTCTAGGTTAATGTCTGCCGTTGGGCTTTGATCCTCACTGTCTGACTGTCTCAAGACTTTGCTTTTGGGTAAGTCCTTACTGGTAGTGCTGTGGTCTATTCCTTTTTCTTTTTCTTCACTCCTGAATGGCTTGCTATGCAGTTGGGCATCCTGCTTTGGGGGTTGCGCTATTCTTGTGGCACATTCCCCCCTTCTTTCAGTTGCCATGGTCAAGTTGATCAGGTAAACATGATGACTTCTTGGCGCGAACTCAGCCATGAAGTTAGCCAAAGCTTGGGCTTTTATTGCGGTTCTTGGTTGAAACTTAATGTCGAACTGCCCCAATTCCACTACCCACTTCAAAATTCGTCTAGAAAAATCCACCCTCTCAAACAAGGCTTTTAAGGGAAAGGTCGTTAAGACAATTACAGTGTGGGCATGGACGTAGTGCGACAATTTTCTTGAGGCCAGCACCAAAGCTAAGGCCAGCTTTTCCAATGGTAGGTACCTTGTTTCAGCGCCCAGCAATGTCTTGCTTACATAAAAGATAGGCAAGTGTTGTATTCCCTCAGCTCTCACCAACACTGCGCTAACTGCATGTTGAGAAACTGCTAAGTACAAAAAGAGTTCCTCTCTTGGTACTGGAGTCACTAACAACGGAGGAGTGGTCATGCAGTCTTTCAAGCTTTCCAGGGCGCAGTCGCACTCATCATCCCACTAAAACTTGGCCTTCAGTGCCTGGAAGAACGGTCGACACCTATCTGACGACTGACTTATAAATCGGTTTAGTACGACTGCTAGGCCAGTGAGATGCTGTACCTCCTTGACGGTGTTAGGCCTCTTAAGATCTTGGATGGCTTTGATCTGAGATGGATCAACTTCTATACCCTGGTTGGTCACTAGAAAGCCCAGGAATTTGCCTGACCCAATGCCGAATGCGCACTTAGATGCGTTCAGTCGCAACTTGTGGGACTTCAAAATTTGAAACATTTCATCTAAGTCCTTGAGATGATCCCCCTCATCTCTGCTTTTGACTACCATATCATCTATGTATGCCTCCATTGTTCTACCTAACAATGGTTCAAATATTTTGGTGATCATCCGTTGGAATGTAGCCCATGCGTTTTTTAGGCCAAAGGGCATGACCTAGTAGCAATATAGTCCTCTGGGTGTTGTAAACGACGTGACCTCCTGATTCAGTTCATACACAGTGATTTGATGGTAACCGCGATACGCATCAAGAAAGTTAAGTCGGTTATGCCTTGCTGTTAGGTCCACCAATTGGTCTATTCGTGGTAGGGGAAGCTGTCTTTTGGGTATGCTTTGTTAACTGTTTTGTAGTCCATGCAAAAACGCCATTTGCCGTTCTTTTTTGGCACCACTACAGTGTTGGAAATCCACCCGGGATAGTGTACTTCTTTGATTGCCCCTGCTTCCAGGAAGTTTCCCACTTCTTCTGCCATTATCTCTGCGTGGTGGAGTGCCGATCGGTGAGTTCGTTGTATAATTGGTCTGGTGGTTGGATGGACATTAAGTTGATGGTAGATGAAATTGGGGTCAATGCCAGGCATGTCATACGGCGTCCAGGCGAACACTTCGATGTTAGAGGTCAAAAATTTCATGATCTTTATTCTCTCGGTGTTGGACAGAGACGAGCCGAGCAAAAAGAACTTTTCTGGGTTCTTTTCATCTATCCTTACCTCTACCAAGTCTTCCATTGCCTTCTATTCGGCTGCTTTGCCGACGTCTACGAACGGCTCGTTGCTTTCTGGCTCCTCTACCATTTGTACAAACCCTTTTGCAACCCGGCTACCGTTTACTGTAACGAAGCACTATTTCGACATGATTTGGTCTCCTAAGACTTCTTTAATCACTCTAGTTTCGTCAGGGAACCGTAATACCTGATGGTAGGTTGACGCCACTGATCGCATGGCGTGCAACCATGCTCTTCCCAAGATTATGTTGTAAGTGGAAGGGACTTTCAATACCTAAAATTCCACATATTTTGTCATCATTCCTGCCTTGACCGGAAGAATTATCTTGCCCACTGGCCATTCTGGCATTGAGTTGAAGCTGACTAAGGGAGATGTTGCGGATGCCAAGTCTTTGTCCTTTAATTTTAGTTGCTTGAAGGTCTCGTAGTACATTATCTTGTAGGAGCTCCCTTGGTCAATTAGGATCTGCTTGATGTCGAAGTTCTTGATGTGCAAAGTAGCCATCAATGCATCGTTGTGAGGGCATTGTAACCTTGCTAAGTCCCTGTTAGAAAAAGAGATGACGTTGGTTGCCTCCGTTTTTTCCCTTTTGACGGTAGGTTGTGCACTTAGTACCTTTCTCAAGTGCTCAGTCTTTTTGATCATCTCTCTGAGCTCGCATACCCGTTCAAGTTCGATGATCCCATGTATTACGCTGATTATGCCTTGGAGTGGACCATCGACTGGCATCTCATCCGGCCTGTTGCAGTCCTGGGGGGCAGGCTATGTTCCCCCTTCTATATATTGGTCCAGATGGCCTGCAGCCACAAATTCCTCTAGATGTTGCCTCAATGGCACACAATTTTCAATTCGGTGCCCCTTTTCATCATGGAAGGTGTAACGGTACCTATCATCGTAGCCCCTCTGCGCTTCTCCCAACTTGGCAAGCCGCTGAACGAAAGGTTCGTCGCGTATCTCATTAAGAATCCAGTAGATAGGTTTATTGAATACCGTGGTGATGGCAGTGCGGACTCTCAACTTCCTTGCTTAGGGGTCCTCTCTGTTGGCTCTCCTACCTCGCCTATTCTTGCTTGGTTGTTCTTCTCGCTTGACCGTGTTTATTTTGCCACAGATTTTTTGTCTGACATCGCTGTTGTGCTAGCTTTCGCTTTGGTTCGTGCGACATCTTCTTCTATCCAAATGTGCTGATGTACTCTCTCCGTTAGGGCCTCCATTGTGAGGGGTGGAGTCATCGTCATTAAATCCCTCAATTTGTTACCAGCTGACAAACCTCGTTTATACTGTGCAATAGCTAGGTTTGTGAGGCAATCTCTAATCTGATTAAAAGTCTCCCAATACCAGTTATTGTAAGACCTCAATGTTTCTTTCTCACCCATGTTTATGGAGAGAAACTGGTCAATCTCCACCGGCGTCTTGGTGTTCGTTCTAAATTTGGTCACAAATGCCTCTGCTAGTTGTGCCCATGAAGCTATGCTACCTTCTGGCAACCTTTTAAACCATGTTAAACCCAGGTTACCAAGGTTGGAAGGGAACAAGATACACATTAGAGCCTTGTTTCGCCAATACACTGTCATAACCTGGCAAAAGTGGCTCAAGTGCATGTAAGGGTCCAACTTTCCCTCATAAATAGTGAATTTGGGCTAATGGAAGCCTGAGGGTAATGGTGCGTTCTTTATCGCCGGAACGAACGACGAGCTCTACAACCTTGCTAACGCTTTATCTGTTGGTTCATAGGTAAGGCATAGCTCTGGCATTCCAACCTAAATACTCCCATGTGTTCTAGGAGCCAACCGTTGTAGTGCGGAGACTCTGCGGGGGTCGCGAGCCTGAGTGTCTTCTCTTCTTCGAGCCCTTTCCTCAAGTACTGTCCCCAGGTCCGCCGACCTAGGCAGCTCCGTGTGCCTAGACGTCGTTTGGTGCGAATGCAAGGGCTGATAACTGCTTCCTTCTGTGTAAGACCTTTCAGTTCTCATCATCTCAGACCTGAAGTAACGAGTCCTGGAAGTCCTTGATTGTGTATCGCCTGTCCTGAGGCATCTACTTTTAGCTTGTGACGGTGTGACTTGTCTGTCACGATCTTCTGAGTGGTAAGAGCGTGTGTTGCCTTTACTCCATTCTTCTATTGCCACCATTTTTCCTTCTATCTGGCACTTCATTATCTCTATGTCTGCTGCCATCCTCCGTATCAATTCGTCTTGCTCCCTTACCTGATCTTCTAGAACTTGAGGATCTAACCTCCGCCTCTGCTTTTCGGGGCTTTGGGAGCAGCGAGGACTGGAGCCCCGTCTTTTCTCGAGTGTCTTTCCGCAGGTTCCGTTGCTGTGGATCTAACTTTGCCATGAGTAGGATAAAAAGCAAGCCTTTGCGCCTTCCGCCCCCATCTGGGGTTTGCCCATCAATAGCAAAGTGTGGCAAGTCTTCATTGTGCGCTATTGAAATTTAGTTGAGAGAAAACTTAATCAAGAGGTTTGTTCATTGTGATTGCTTTCTCACAGACAGTGCCATTTGTACGAGCACGAAATAATCTTCTCATATAATCCTGTTGATCAAGTTTGCACTCCTCCAAACGTCGTCGCTTTACTACCTGAAAACACAAACGTGAGCTAGCCAGCAGGTGTGTGCTAGATGCCTCTCCGATGCGCAAGTCAGCCAATAGACAATAGACAAAAGCTCTGTGTATTTGAGAGTAGAAAATTGTGACACCTACACATAGGTCCGTCATGAGCTTTTACAGATTCCGCCTTGCACAATCCTAGTAGGATTCCAATTCTTCACACATGAGTCCTCCTAGGAATCACACTCCCAAGGATAATGTCTATCCTGACAACACCCTACCCACTGTTGACCAAATGATACTGTTTTTACCTCAGCGTAGTTGGTGCAATTTTAACGGAGCTAGCTTGTCTCCACCGTGTTCTTTAACAAAACAATGAGGTAGATGGCATTCGACCGAGCTAAACTTAGCTCGATAATCTCCACTGATGCGCATCTCGGTCGGTTACAGGGCTTCCTTTTGGGCAGTTTAAGTCGAAGCCTGGGTAGCACCGCCGACCGGATCGACATTAATCCACCCGAAACCGAGCTACCAAAGCCCCCACTACGGCCCATAACCCGGTCCTTTAGCACTGCCCAATTTACCGATATAAATTACCCTCTCAGTAATATACATTCATTTTTATCCCTTGCCCTCTTTATACCTAGTCCTCCTTGGTCTTTGCTTATTGTTACATCCTTCCATTTTACCATATGAATCTTTCTTCTTAGCTCTGAGCTACCCCATAGGAAAGCTGTCTTCATCTCTTACCATGTCAATAATCAAAGTTGTGAAAATCTTCATCTCATTCTAAATTTAAAAATAATTGAAAAATTGTTATTAAAATATAAAGATTTTTTTGTTTTTTGTATTTATAAAAAAGTATCAAACACTTAATTGTAAAATTCTTAAAATTACCTCAAACACTTCATTGTTAGTCCTGAATGCAATGCCCGGCAAATTGTGCAACCATATTGGGAACTAAGGGTGTGCACGGATTGGTTCGGTCTGGGTTCACCCTTAATCCGGCAACTGAACTGACCTTATCGGTTTGAAACTCATTCATCCGTCTTCGACCAAACTATAGTTCGAAATCGACTGACTCAAACCATTCGATTTTTTGGTCGGTTAGGTCGGTTTCGAAAATATTGAAATTTGAAAAAAAAAAAAAAATCTCAAACTCATATTTGTATTATATATATACTAATTTTTAGAGGAAAAAAATTTAGAAAAACTTAAGGATAGGACAGAGTGACCACCATGCCATCAATTCATCACCGCCACTCATCACCACCGCTATTCATGGCAATTGGTATTGTAGATTTGCATCACCCTTCACAATAATAACTCCTTGATTATCTAGCACATTAAACAGAGGAAGATCGAAGAAAGGAGAAAAAATGACTTTTGTTGCATTAATTTGATCTATGAAAGAAGAGGTAGGGCTTACTGTGTGTGACAGACATGAGGTAGGGCCAACCCAGCCCGCCCGTGGTAATTTTTGGGTCCAATGGGTCTAGCCCATAACCTCCATCTCTACAAAACTTGGGTGCCCCTTAGGGCCTACCCCAAATTCCAATCCCATGGCTTACAAACCTTTAAAAATTTTCCCACCAAATCAATGTGGGACAAGCCATTATTCAAACCTTTAGGAAATTTCCACCAAAAACTCCATTTCCATGGAGCTCACTTTGGCTTCAATTTCCCATTCACCCGATAATGGTTTTGAGCAACCAAATATATCACGTGAATCACAATGTGGCATAGAACGCGTTACCACTTTGACCCACGAAATTCGACGCATGGGTCCCATCTAAAAATTAGACCAAAGTTGAGGAAAAATTATGTTTTTCCAAAACTTTCAAAACCATTTCTAACAATCCCCCACATGAATAGAATTTGATGACAATGGAAATGCAACAATATACAGAATTTATTGAAAGAGTATAAATCGAAAATATCTTGCATAAGGATAGGTAGCTTTCGGCCTTGAACCTTCTATAGCGACCCGGTCTTTTCCCATTTGATTATTATATCCGGACTTATGTTCCGTGGATTCCGTTGTCATATTGTTGTTGTTGTCATCCTTTAATTCTATTTGGTCGAGTTTTAGGATGTGTTAGGCGTGTTTCGAACAATTGGGTTGAGCCTTGGTCTAGCTGTTGGTTGCCCAGTTTTTAGCCTTTCCGCTCGAGCGGACATTCCTACGCTCGAGCGGGGTTTACACTCTTCCAGCAATTTTTGGTCCCTGCAAAAACTTCTGCAGGTGAGAGATCTACGCTCGAGCGGTTATCATTGCGCTCGAGCGGACATTGTTTTTGTTCTTTACGCTCAAGCGGTGTGTTGTGCGCTCGAGCGGACCTGTCAAGTTTAAATACGCAGCAGCGTGTTTTAAAACAGTTTTTCAGCCCCTTTCAGATTCTAAACCCTAGGTTACGAGTTCTCTTTCTCCCAACTCACCTTCTCTCCTAGGATTGATCTATCTAGAGTGGATTTCTACCCTAGTTCCTTCACAAATAAGATAGAGGAGAGTAAGGGCTTTCATTTAATCTGAGCAATTGTTGGTTTGGGGCACTTTGAAGTCCGGGCATCGTCTTCATCTTCCCTCTTTTTGAGTTATTTCTTCGAGGTAGGGATTTCCTACTCCATTTATACGTTTTAATCCTAAGTGGTGGTATTTTGGTATGTGGGGGTAGTTTGGTAATTTTGGGAGAAACCTTAGGGTTTGTCATAGATTAATTTATATAATTAATTTAAGGGAAGATGATGATATTGGGTTTAACTCATGAAATTGGGGGATTATGAGATAAATTGATGTAGTTGGATATTTAATCACTCATCTGTGAAATTGAGATTATTTGTGTTGTTATATTTATTTCTTGTTTAGAAATAATTGTTTTGGGCTATCGGTGGAGGATAGCCATTGATTGTTGTAGACCTTGCATGCGGCTTAGGTATAACTGAAATTGAGTCACTTATTTGACTGTTGAATTGATACAGAATATTCGTGTATTGATTATGTGTTGTGTATGTCAAGTATTGATTATGTTGCATATGCATTTGGTTTTGGAGGAGATAGGGGATGAACTCCACGGTTTAGGGGAAGATAGGGGATGGACCTCTAAACCGGATTTGTTGGGAGGAGATAAGGGATGGACTCCAGTAGCATCACATATGTGTATGCTTATTGATAATAGAAATATTTCTATTTGTTGTTAATATGATACATCATCACCATGTGTGTCAGTTGAGAAGTATGGAAGTGGATTTGATTGAGATGGTTATAACACCAGCATGTGTGTTTATTGTGTTATAAGAAAGGTTTAACCTGATTTGTTATCTTTGTTGAGTTGTTTGGCCAGGTTCTGAGCCATGTCTGTATAAATGGAAGGTGTATTGTGTCATAGACCATGTGTCATAGACAACGTAGATATTCGTGTCATAATATTGCAAAGTGTATATTTTGTGTTAACCATGTATCGGATGCTACTGCTTTAGTTAATTCTTATGCTTGGTTTAGTATTTCTCTACTGGGCTGTGGCTCACCCTATATGGGAACTTCATTTTCAGGTTCAGGTGGTTCATTACCTCCAAGGACTTAGCTTGTGAGGATTTGGATTCGAGGACTTGCTTTTATTTATTTGTGTTTATTTGAAACATGTAAACATTCAAGCCTAGGGCTTTATCTGTATTGAGTTAGACTCTTATTTCTTTGTGTCCAAGTGTTGGCTTGGCAAGATGTAAGCCCGTAGGGCATTTATTTTGATGTTACATGTAATGCTTTATTTAGTAATACTCTGATGGATAATAGAATGTGTCGTTCTCTATTATTAATGCATGTCAATCTTATATATGATGGGTTTTGTTTTGAGGGCGTTACACCTTCCCTAATGATAACCTATTGAACTTACTAGCTAACCAATGGACGCGATGTCTTGAATTGTTCAACCGTTTGTATAAGCCAAGACAATAGATTTCACACAAAATATCTTCTGACATATCATGGTTCTCACGGTTGTGTTCATTTTGGCCTTGAACGCTCCTGGTTTCGTGAGTGCTTTTAGAGAATTTAGCCTCTTCATTCTCATAGAACCAGCCCTGGTTCGACACTCATATAGGTGATTCTTATTGTGAGTATCTCCTATACTCGTCTTGATTTTTATGCCTAAATCAAGATATAAGTAATCATTAAAAGCTAAGCTTATCCTCAGACCTCTGCATACAACACATGTTGCAGATATCACTCTCACCATAGGAATGGGTAAGGAATTTTAAATCCCATGGTGATTTCTGGCGAGCCACACATAACTTAGTTGTTCCTTTGAACTTAGTTCTTGGGATCTCCAGTCATATAAGTAGGGTTACCATTATGATGACTCTTATGTAATAGGCTTTAATCCCATTCCCTTCAATGAACTATACACTTATTCTTTTGTCAAACCTTTTGTTAATGGATCCGCAATATTCTCTTTAGATTTTATATAATCTATTGAGATTATTCCATTTGAGAGCAATTGCCTTACGGTATTATGTCGATGATGAATATGTCGTGACTTACTATTATATATATGATTCTGTGTCCTGCCTATTGCAGATTGACTATCACAATGAATGCAAATAACTGGCACAGATTTTGGCCACATTGGAATGTCTTCTAAGAAGTGACGAAGCCATTCTGCTTCTTCTCCTGCTTTGACTAAAGCAATGAACTCAGATTCCATTATGGATCGTGTGATGCATGTTTATTTCGTGGAATTCCAAGAAACAACAGTGTCTCCTAGAGTAAAGACATATCCACTAGTGGATTTTGAATCTTTAGTATCCGATATCCAATTGGCATCACAATAACTTTCTAGTACTGTTGGATATCGAGTAAAGTTCAAACCATGATCACGGGTAAATCTTAGATATGATCGCTTTCCAATGGTCTTCTCCGGGGCTACTAGTGTACTTACTCAATTTACTAACAGCATAAGCTATATCAGGATGAATACAATTCATTAAGTACATTAGGCTTCCTATGATGTGGGAGTATTTTAACTGAGACACCGCATCGCCTTTATTTTTTGATAAATAAAACTAATGTCTACAGGTGTTCTAACTACATTCATATCATCCTTGATAAATTTACCAAGAATTTTCTCAATATAATGTGATTGAGATATTTCATATCTGTCAGATGTTTTAGTAATTTTCATTCCTAATATTACATCTGCGACCCCATATCTTTCATATCAAATCTTCTATTCAACATTTGCTTAATTGATTTGATCATATTTTGACTGCTTCCAATGATAAGCATGTCATTCACATAAAGACAAACCATGATATATCTTTGGTCAGTGTTTTTAATATAGATGCACTTGTCACATTCGTTTATCTTAAACCCATTACTAAGCATAGCATGATCAAAATTTTCATGTCATTGCTTAAGTGCTTATTTTAATCCATAAAGAGATTTTACAAGCCGACAAACTTTCTTTTCTTGCCCTGGCACTACAACCCCTTTGAGTTGCTCCATATAGATCTCTTCATTTAGATCACCATTTAAGAAAGCTATCTTAACATCCATTTGATATATTTCTAAATTATACAACACTACAATAGCAATAAGCATGCGAATGGATGTTATTCTTGTCACATGGGAATATGTGCCAAAATAGTCCAGACCTTCCTTTTGTCTATAACCTTTTACTACAAGTCTTGCTTTATACTTGTCTATTGAACCACCTGCTTTCATTTTTCTCTTGAATATCCACTTATATCCAAGAGGTTTAGAACCAAGTGGAAGATCAACCAATTCCCAAGTATGATTTTACATAATGGATTCAATTTCATTATTAACAGCCTTTTTCCACAAAGGTGCTTCAAGACCTGTCATTGTTTCCTTAAAGCTTTGAGGTTCATTTTCTAACAGGTATGTCAAAAAATCTGGACCAAAATTTTTTGATGTTCTTCCTCTCTTACTTTGTCTTGGTTCATCATCAGCTAAATCCTGTTAGTCGAGACCATTACTAGTCTCTTGTGTTTGATTGTCATTAGTCTCTTGACTTTGTGTACAATCATAAGTTCTTTTCTATAAACTTAATTCCTGTCCTTTCTTGTAAGGAAAGACATGTTCAAAAAACACAGCATTCCTTGACTCTATAATAGTGTTCACATTTATATAAGGTATTTTTGATTTATATGTCAGAAACTGATATGCACTACTATTCTGAGCATAACCAATAAACACACAATCCACTATTTTTGGTTCTATCTTAGTCTTTTTAAGAACAAGAACTTCTACCTTTGCCAAATACCCCCACACTTTTAAGTATTTATAGGAAGGTGGTTAAGCTTTCCATAATTCATAAGGAGTGCTGTTGGCTTTCTTGTGGAGTATTCTGTTAAGAACATAATTAGCAGACAATATTGTTTCCCCTCACAAGTTTTGCGGTTAGCCTGAACTTAGTAACATGGCATTTATCATTTCTTTAAGGGTTCTATTCTTTCTTTCAGTAATTCCATTTTGCTATGGAGAATAGGGTGTTGTAATTTGGTGAATAATGCCATGTTGCGCACAAAGTTCATTTAATGGTGCATCATATTCATCACCCCTATCACTTCTAACCATTTTAATGGTTTTTCCAAGTTGATTTTCAATTTCAATTTTGTAGAGTTTAAACATTTCTAAGGCTTCATCTTTACCTCTAAGTAAGTATACATAACAATATCTTATGCAATCATCGATAAATGTTATGAAATGCTTTTTGCCTCCTCTAGTTTGAACAAATTTAAGATCACATACATCAGTATGAATTAATTCTAGAGGTTTGGTTTTTCTTTCAATCGATTTAAATGGAGCCTTAGTTAGTTTCGCTTTTACACAAATCTCACATTTGTGATTATGATCAATTTCAAACTTTGGTATATAATCCAAACCAATTAATCTATGCAAAGCATAAAAATTTACATGTCCTAATCTACCATGCCATAAATTCGACTCAAGAATATAAGCAAAAGATGTGTTATTCTCATTAATAGTAAGTTTTGGTACAATCGTCATTACATTCAACTTGAAGAGACCATCACTCATGTATCCTTTAGCAGCATACGTACCACTCTTTGTTAATACAAATTTATCAGACTCAAATACGAGCCTAAAACCATTTTTACTTAACAAAGAACTAGAAACTAAATTCTTCCGGATGTCTGATACATGCAGTACGTTGTTGAGGGTAAGTTCCTTCCCTGATGTCATCTTCAAGATCACTTTTTCTTATCCAGCCACAGTAGAAGTAGAAGAATTTTCCGTGAAAAGTTGTTCACTATTTGCAGCCTCATTGTAGGTAGTGAACACCTTCTTGTCCGCACAAATATGACGAGTTGCCCCATTGTCAACCCACCATTCTTTGGGATTTCCAACCAAATTAGCCTCAGACACCACAGCAGAGAGATTGATATCATTTACCCCATCAGAGACGTAATCTAATTCTGTCACATTGGCTTGATTGGTGGTCTTCTTGCTTGTACTTCCGCGATCATTGTTAGGGCGGCGACAATCAGAAGCTCGATGGCCAGTCTTGCCACAGTTATAGTATTTTCCTTTGAACTTCTTATTGCCATTGTTATTGCCATTGTTGTCACCTTGTTTAGGACCATCTCTAGTAAGGTTCCTATTTTTGTTATGTGGTTTGCACATTTGTTCAACCACATTAACCTTGGACTGAATGAGATTTTTACCATTCATCTTTTCAACCTTTCGGTTATCTTCCTCAATTCTTAGTCTTACAATCAATTCATCCATGGTCATCTCATTGCGTTTATGTTTTAAATAATTTTTGAAATCTTTCTAAGCTGGCGGTAACTTTTCCATTAAAGCAGCGAATTGGAAAGATTCACTAAGAGACACACCTTTAGAATGAATATTATGTAAAATTATTTGAAAATTTTAAACTTGAGAAATTACCATTTGGGAGTCTACCATAACGAAGTCTAGAAATTTACTGACAATAAATTTCTTTGTGTCGGCATCCTCTATCTTGTATTTTTTTTCTCCAAAGAATCCCACAATTCTTTTGCTGATTTTAGAGGGCTGTAAACATTATACATCATGTTGTCAAGGCCATTGAGGATGTAGTTTCTGCATAGGAAATCAGAATATTTCTAGGCATCTACAGCGGCAACCACTTGCCGATCACTTTCACCCTCTTTAAGTGCTGGAGCATCTTCACGGAGAAACTGGGCCAAATTTAGAGTTGTAAGATAAAATAGCATTTTCTGCTGCTATCTCTTAAACTCAGTACCATTAAATTGTTCTCATTTTTCTCAATGATTTATCGGAACTTGAACATGGCTCTGGATAGGGACCGGAGTCGTTGTAACAATCGGATTTGGAGTACTACTTTCAGCAGCCCTAATATTTGATTACAAAAAAAAAAAAACAAATTAATTTTCTAGTTACTAGAACCATAAAATAAATTATAACACAAAATAATTTTATTTTCCTTGTTACTAAAACTAGAAAAATAAAATATCACAATAGTTTTTCTGTAACACAAATTAATATTCTGCAATTGTTAATGACACCCGTATATTACTACCAGTTCTCAAAGAAAATAAACAGTATATTACTACTATTTGTCAAAAAGTATATTACTACTATTTATATTTTTCAACCAGAATATCACTTTGTGAAAACACAGAAAATTAAATACAATGAAGACACCAAAAAATAAAAAATAAAAAATAATCTGTCTTAAGATTGTTGGACAATCTTCACTGTATTTAATGAAATAAATTTTGTTTGTGTATTAAACAACAAATGGAATAGAAAAGAAATATAGGAAATGAGAGAGATTGTTTGATTACAAAAATCAGACCAATGTTTTGGTTTGATTTGGTTCATCTTTGATTTCGTAATCCATCTCCTTCATTGTTGTTGCTGCTTCCGCGTTCATGGTATCAGAGCCATCTGTATGCTGTATCCTGTTTCTAACTGTTTAGTTTCTTCTGATTAATCATTCCTATTGTTTATTTAATTAATCTAGTTTTCAATTCCATCTTAATCACCCACGAGATCGGTCTGTTATCCACTTGGTTTACATCACCCACTTCCATTTCCTGTTCGGAGTAAGTCCTTAGAGTTAGGCAGTGTGGACATTTAGGATAGGGTCTGTATTAAACCAATTTGGTCTGTGATAACTTGACAAGAATAGGGTATGTATTAAGATAATTGTAAAACTGGTTAATTAAACAGAACAATGAGTCGATTATTTAGAAGTAACTCATCAGTCAGTTCTAGGTCAACTACTTTGCCTTCCATACCTAATCACGGTTTAGTAATTAATGAAGAAGATGTTGAAATACAAAATGATCCAATTAATGTAGACTGGAATATACCAATTATCTTTAAAATAAAAATAAATAAATAAAAATAAATTTTTATTTTGTTACAAAAACAAAATCAAAATCTGATTTAAATAATTAATAATAAAACAGAAAATAAATTAACAACTTACTCGATTAATTTCTTGAACAAATTTTTGATTAAGTCCAGTGTTTAACACTGTGTCCTTAAGACAGATTCGTCCTCTCCACGGTACTTTTAAATTTGCAGACGTCTATCTCCTAGGATAAAATTATCAACAACGATTAAATGCAGCACTACAATTTATTCGCACAACGAACACATGTTGTGTTTACACTCTTTCTCACAAGAAAATAATATAGCAAAATGTAGAGATAGTAAAGCAGAATTTGAGGACGAAATTTCAGTGAGTAATCCAAATGAGGACCTGTCTTATTTATAGATGGGAAAGTGGCTGTTTGTTTTGAATTAAACGGGTAGCAAACCTGTTTAAACAAGTGCAAGACCTGTTCGGCACTGTTGAACAGATAACCGAATCTGTTTGATTTAACTTGTACATATTTGTTTTTGTTTCGGACAGATAAAATCTATACAGAAAAATTGAAGAGGTGTAAGCAAAGTTTCGAATTTTCCAACTAAAAATTTGAGTTAAAAATTGCCAAAATTTATTTTTCCCAAAACATAAAAAATAAATTCAAATGTTTTTGGCCCAAAAAGATAGGTATTGAGCCGAACAAGCCTAACTCAACCTCACACCACACACTCGTGCCCAAGGCCAACCCAGCCCGCCCGCGGTAATTTTTGGGTCCAATGGGTCTAGCCCATAACCTCTCTCTCTACAAAACTTGGGTGCCCCTTGGAGCCTACCCCACGTTTCAATCCCATGCCTTATAAATCTATAAAAATTTTCCCACCAAACCAATGTGGAACAAGCCATTATTTAAACCTTTAGGAAATTTTTACCAAAAACTCCATTTCCATGGAGCTCACTATGGCTTTAATTTCCCATTCACCCGATAATGGTTTTGAGCAACCAAATATACCATGTAAATTATAATGCGGCATAGAACGTGTTACCACTTTGACTCGTGAAATTCGACGCATGGATCCCACCTAAAATTTAGACCAAAATTAAAGAAAAATTCTATTTTCCTAAAACTTTCAAAACGATTTCTAACAAGTGGGTGGGAAGATGTGTAGGTTTATTTTATTTTATTTTAATTTTTTACGCTTCAAGAAATGTGCAGATATTAATGAGAGAGAGAGAGAGAGAGTGTAATGCCCTCAAAATTAAACCCATTGTATATAATATTAACATGCATCATTATAAGAAAAGGAAGAATAGTATTCCATTCATCAGAGTAAACGTATTGAAAGACATTACACGTAATAAAGAAAGTAAATGCCCTAAGGGCTTACATCTTTCCAAGCCAACACTTGGATACAAAAATATGAGTACTAACTCATTTACAAGTTAAGCCCTTGGCTTGAGTCCTTACATGTAAAACCAAATAAAGCAAATAACAACTAATCTAAATGAGACTTCAACTCTAAATCCATCCAAGCTAATTCCTTGGAGGTTGCCCATCACCTGAACCTGAAAATGATGTTCCCATATAGGGTGAGCCACAGCCCAGTAGAAAAATACTAAACCAAATATAAGCATTGAATAAAGCTGTAGCATTCAATAGATGGTTATTCAAGATAATCAATTATAATTTTTTATACAGTCTCATGACACTAATGTCTATGACCTATTTCAATTCCCATTATTATCAATATGGCTCAGAACCTGGCCAAACTTACAACAGTGAACTATATATCATATTCACATTACTTCCAATATCAACAACACAAATGAGACTCAGGCTCATATCAAAACACTTCATACTTCCAGTTTGATACACATTTTAGTGCTGTATCAATAACATGTAAAAACACTTCAATATAATAAGCACACATAATAGTGATGCTAATGGAGTCCATCCCCTATCTCCTCCCAAACAAAATCCGGTTTAGAGGTCCATCCCCTATCTTCCCCTAAACCGTGGAGTACATCCCCTATCTCCTCCCAAACAATATGCATATGCAATGCTCAATCAATACATGTATTTTCTGTATTAATTCAATAGTAAAAAATTATGACTTAACCAATGTGATTAGTTTCAATTATCCCTATTCCATATGCAATGTCTACAACAATCACGACTATCCTCCACCGATAGCCCAAAATAGTTATTTCTAGACTAGAAATAAATAAATCAACAATTAAATAGACGAGTGATTTAAATCAATCAACTACCCCATTTAATCAATAAATTCCTCAATCTCATGAATTTAACTAATTTCCCCAATGTTCCTTAAATTAAATATACAATTCAATTTATTTAAACAACTAGGGTTTTCCCAAAATTACTAAAATACCCCCCAACATATTAAAATGCCAAAACTTAGAACAAAACGTATACATTGGAGTAGGAAATCCCTACCTCGAAGAATAACTCAAAAGGAGAAGACGGAGATGAAGGCCCAAAATCCAAAGTGCTCCAAACCCAAGATTGTTCAGATTAAAAGGAAGATCTTGACCCACTCTATCTTTTTAATAAAGGAACTAGGGTAGAAACGCCCTAAAACTAGATGAAACCTAGGGTAGAAGGTGAGTAGGGAGAGAGAGAACTTGGAAACTAGGGTTTGGAATGTAAAGAGGGTGAACAAAACTGATTAAAACCCGCTGCTGCGTATTTAAACTGAACAGGCTCGCTCGAGCGAAGACTTGGTCGCTCGAGCGACCAGACACAGAAAACCACGCTCGAGCCAAGAATGACTCGCTCGAGCCAACAACCCAGAATCTCGCTCGAGCGAAGGAAAGCTTGCTCGAGCGAAGAACTCAAACCCTCAGGTCTGCAACCAGACGCACGCTCGAGCGAAGGAACTCTCGCTCGAGCGAAGAACTCGAAAACAAACACCTCGCTCGCTCGAGCGAAGAAAAGCTAGCTCGAGCGAAGAAACACTGCTCTCAGGTCTAAACTAGACGCAATCGCTCGCTCGATCGAAGAACTACTGGCTCGAGCCACTAGACACAAACCACAACCCTCGCTTGAGCGACCAAACCCTCGCTCGAGCGACCAGCCCAAAAACTGGACAGCAACACTTGGTTTCCGAACCCAACCAACCTGTAACAAAACCTGCCCAACATATCCTATAACTCAAAAATAAGAATTAACGGACAACAACAATAATTATACAAAGACAAGATCTACGGAACTGAAGTCCAGATACAGTAATCAAATGAGAAAAGACTGGGGTCACTATAGAGAGAGAGAGAGAGAGAGAGATAGATGTCAAGATATTTTTTTGTACTTCGAAAATTGTATCGACAGTAGAGAGAGAGAGAGAGAGAGAGAGAGAGAGAGAGAGTAAGTGGGAAAAATTGTAGAGACTTGGAAAATTGTGAGACCATTTGTCTTCTTTTCTTGATAAGTGAGATTGATTTAAATGGCTCTAGAGATGATTTGATAAGGCTCAGAATTGGAGAGGTAAGTGTAGTTAAGTATTAACTCTCAAAGTCCACTATAACGCCACACGTGGCTATCATATTTAAATTTGAATATATTGGTCGGGTTGATTTCGAATGATAACCGAAAATTGAAAAACTAAGGTTGTGTTTGGTAGAGTTTTGTATATATGATTTGAGAGTATGAGTTATATTTTGAGTTTGTGAGTTGTGAAATTATGATTTGAGTGTTGAATTGAGTTTTAAATTGTATGTGAAATTAAGTTTTGAAAGTTTGATGTGACATGTGAAATAAGAAAATTTGTTTGATGATGAGTTTTCAAAATAATTTTCAAAACTTAATTCAACCTATAATTGATAATCAAACACACAACTCATATATTGATATCCGTATTTTTGATCAACAGTCATAACCAAACTATTTTTAAAATACTCAAATAAAAAAAGGATTTTTTTTTTCAATTAATTGTTTTTAAGTAATTTTTTTGAATAAATTTTTTTTCAAATAACTTTTATGTCAGTTATTTCATGTCAATTAATTTTTTTGTCAATTCATTTTTTAGGCCTATACAAACATTTTGTGCAATACGTTTTTAATATTTTTCAAAAATTTTGAAAAAGTCAACAAGTTTGGAGATTACATATTGATAAAAATTAACAAAAATTAGTGTGTTTAATATTTTTAAATACAAACCAAAATGTAAACGTTATCAAACATTATCAACATTTTTTCATTTGTTAGATTTCATTAATTTAATAAAAAAAACCGTATCTTTTTGTAAGTTTTGTAGGTTCATTATTGTCATCTAACTCTCACCCACCCGTGAAGCTCATATAATTGGGGGCCAGAGTGATATTTATCTATAAAATGACCAATTCGCCCCTCTTTCATAGAATGGCAGGTTGTTATGTAAGAATAAAATGAAAAGGGTAATAGTGTAATTTCGCTCATCCAATAGATCCACCCCCTCCTATGCGGGTGTCAGTTCATTGCTGTTCGATAAAGGAAAAGGAAAAAGACGCCAAGAACGAGCACAGATAGTCAGTAATCTGTGACGCCCCAAATTCTGATAATATAATACAACGATACACCGGGGTTTAACTAGTGGATACACATCATTTTTAAGCACAAAATACAAATACTTATACTAAAATAAAATATTAATAATAGTTACAGATAAAATTCTTCAAGTCTTTAAATACAGATTAGTTCCTTGATACAAAAAGATTATCCAAAATACAGAAAATATAAAATCTAATCTCTATGGCAGCCATGGTTCCAGGTGTAAAACTCGCATTCACCTGGCATAAAACGCCATGAGCTTGGAATGCCCACTAAACACACACACCCCAACCCTTTTCCGATTCCAAATACACAAGTAACATAACGGCACGATCATAACATACAGCGAAAGCAATAATTAAGCAAAGCTTATAATTAAATTTCAGTTCTCATGAATAATAGTCAATTTTAGTTAGTTCTAGGCAACTCCCCGCGAAATGTCGTTCTTACCCAACCACTAACACTGGCCACGATCAATTCTGACTCCCCCTTGGTTAATACAATACCAATGCATCGCTTACCGCATAACCACCAGTGCGTCGCTTACCACACAATTACCAATGATGCCCACGCACCTAGGTTACATACCCGAGTGGTGGCATCATGGTCTGCCCCAAGGAAACGGCTTCCAGGGATACTCTCCATGTGTGAGACCCTCACTACCACCCTTATGCCTCCCATTTCCGTTAAGCAGCCAGAATACCTCCCGTGCCATGTTAGGGTTCGAAAACACACTTGCGCAAGACTTCACAAAAATGGAACACATTCTACTATATCATACTCTTGAATCCATCGTTCATTATCTCATAAAATTTAATACAATGATCGCAACCCATTACCATCCCATTTGATTTCTCCTTTATTAAGTGCATTATGTTCTTAGTTATAGCAAAGCATGGTCAATGTAATTACGAATCCAATCTAAACAATAAGTAATTTATTCATAGTAAAGAAAATTCACAATTTATTATAGATTACATATCGAGACTAAAATATTCATGAAACATAGAATATAAGAGTTGCAAACCACATAAGAGCATATTAACACAAATTTTTAGATTTGAACCAGTTTCAAAATAATTATGAAAAAAATACTTTTATTGGCCCTAAGTACTTGGACTCATGTGAGTTTGTAGATAAATAAGTCTAGTTTCAAAATCAATTTATGAAGGTAGGATAGGTATTTTAGATTTTAAGATAATTCAGAATTACCAAGATCGGTCCAGATTCGTTGACCGTTACGCAAATCGGTGTTTCTCTTGAACCCCTCACACTCTTGAGTTCAAAAAAAATTTAGTTAAAATATAACACCAAGATTAAGATTTTGACATAAAATTGGACTCAAGATTATTTTTCTGAAATTTTATAAAAATAGAAAAAGTTGACTATTTTTCTGGTTTTGTGAGTAACAAACTTAGAAAAATTGTTTGGGTGATAAAAATACATCCTTAGGTCCTACCAAAATTATCACATACTCTAGACATACCAAATATTATACCACAAAAATAGATTTTGAGTTTATGGAGTTTTGATAGGAAAATAAATTCAAGAGAGGGAAAAGATTTGCTGTTGGAAATTTAAGAAAAAAATAGAAGCATACCATTTCTTGATTAATACACATTTATACAAGAGTGTAGGCCTAAAATACAACATATATACACAAATAGCATGTATTAGGAAGGGAAAAACAACTGGTAAAAGAACTAGAGAGAAGAGATGATGTAGGTTTATCTTTGTTGTACAAGACTCAACACAATTCTTGTTTTTCTTCTTCTCTCTTTTTTTTTTTCCAAGATCACTCTCTCTCACTCCTCTAGTGCATGGCTAAAAATGTGTAAAATGAGGGGGAGAAGTGTGCATATATAGAGAAAGGATTGGAAGGTTTCTTATGGGCTAAGTTCCATAGGTGTAATTGGTCAAAGTTGTCCATCAATGCCATCAAGGCCATTTCAACCCTCACATGACTAGCTACTTGGGCTCCAAGAAATATATATATATATATATATATATGAGATATTTGTATTTATAAAGATAATATAATAGGCACAAGTACATTAATTAATAAAATATTACAATTAAGGGTTGGAATAAAATAAAAGTATATAGGGACCAAGTCTAAATTTATGAAACCTTGATATATGTTATTAATATACTAACATTAGAAAATATTTCAAATAATAAATTTGAATCCCGTTAAATTAAAGCACAAACAAAGGCGAGAAACCGAATAAAAACGGCATTATCGGGAATTAAGATTTTAAAGTGACTAATCTATAATTATAGGGTCTAATAATTAATAATAGGGTTTTAAAGGTGATTATTAATCTACCAGAATCGATTAGGGTTTACTCAAATTAATCCGTGATGCTTCCCGATTTGAGGGTTTAAAACGCAATTAAGCAAAAATTCAAGGGCTTTATTGAAATAAACTCAAGGTTAGGGATTTAATGGACTTTAAAAAATTGGGGTCTCTACATAATCAGTATACGGAAGAAATTATGTTTGTGAACCCGCACCCTACTCATACCATGTCCCACAAATCAAGTGAGTTACAATTTGTGCGTTGTGGAAGATTCATTCAACGGGCAACCAAACAACGACGACACCGAGGTCAAATAAATCACAAATTTATTTCAAATATTTTCTTACAGGTCATTGATTTTCTGAATCATCCTTAATTTTATTCCTAATTTTGTTTGTCTCAGGTCAAATTTATCAAATCTATTGTCGAATCAGATGACTACCAAAGAGTCGGACATTCAGTCACTATACTCTCTCCATCACCAGTGATAACTATTCAACTTCCACTAATATGGTACGTAGATTCTTCAATCATCTGTTATGTGCAAATGAGTTCTGAAATGATTTCTGAGAAGTCCAAACGAGTATAGAGATAGTTTCTGATCTGTCTGAACTCTTTGAACGGTTGAAACTGAGCCGATCGTCCCCCGGGTTATCCAGCCGGACATCCCCCAAGTCATCTAGCCGATCGACCTCCCTGCTCATCCTTCTCTTTTTCTGCTCTTCTTCTTCTTCTTCTTCTTCTTCTTCTTATTTCTTCTTGTAGCCTTCTTTTTCTACTTATTTGTGGTTTTTTTTTACTGTGTAAACTTGCTTCACAAACTTTTTACAGACAGTGTTATTAATTTTAATTTTGTCTCTGTTTTGGCCTTCAAATCATCTCCATTTCCTACAGTTCAAATAAACATTGATGTTATGTGGTTTTTATTTTGTCTCTGTGTTGCCCTTCAAATCATCTGTTTCTCCTAACATTATTTAACAAGTTGAAGTAAACATTAATGTTATGTGGTTTTATTTTTTTCTCTATGTTGCCCTTCAAACCATCTGCTTTTCCTAACATTATTTACCAAGTTCAAATAAATATTAATTTTGCTTTGTATATAAATAATTGTAATTGGTTTTTGCCCTATTATTTTTTTATATCCACTACAGAGTAGTTTGCTCTGTGATTTTTTTATATATCCACTACAGAGTAGTTTGCTCTGTGATTTTTTTATATCCACTCCAGAGTAGTTTAAATATAAATTGTATGTTTATAGATGGATGGAAAAAATTCAGATGACAATCAGGATACAAAAATGTGGACTTCCAAAATTGAAATGAAATTAATAAACATGTTGAGAGAAGAGGTTAAAAAAAATCAAACAACGGGCCGTACTACTGTGTGGACAATTAGGCATTGGAATCATTTTGCAAATCAGTTGCACAATCTATATGGATTTCGGTATACAGCAAAGCAGGTGCAACAAAAATATCAGCGATTGAAAGCTGATTACTAGACGTTTAAGCGATTACAGACACAGACTGGTCTGGGATGGGATCCCATTGTAGGCACTGTTGTTGCACCCGGTGAATTTTGAGATAAGGTTTCATTAACCTGTGCCATTTTCAATTTTTTTTTTGGAACATTTCATCACACATACAGTATGCTTAATTCAATATTTTCAATTGTTGTAGGCTACCAGAAATGTAAAGAAGTTTAGGAAAAAAGGATTTGAGTATTTCCAAGAAAGGGCGAAAATTGTTGAAAATTGTTGTGCCACAGGGGCCTTGTCTCGTGCGTCTACACAAGGAACCCTTGACTCAGATGAAGAAGATGAAATGCTAAATAAATTTTGGAACCTTGAAGTTGGTGGGAGTAATGCTGCTGAAGTCATTCCTGTTGACTTATTCGGCGATGAGTATATGGATCCAGCAAAGGGCAAAAGTCACAAGAGGGCCCCTACAAGCAGCCAAACTGACAGTGGTCATTCGAAAAAGTCACGGTTAAGTGGGTTCGATGATGTGTGTGCAGCTTTCACATCCTACGTACAGGAAAAAATAGAACATTCACGTGCACGATCAAATGACACAGAGGCTGTAAGTGCAGGTGGTGATGAGTATTCCCTTGATGTATGTCAAGATGCATTGCTAGAGCTTGGGGACATACCATCGGTGCAGTACGTTAGGGCACTGACATTGTTTAAAGACAAGGAATGGCGAAGGTTTTTTATGCATACTCTGACCCATATGTGCCTAGTTATGATCCTAGCTTTGCAGTGAAGTGAGAAGTTGTGTTTTGATTGAGTTAGCGATTCTCCTTGTCATTCTGCAAGATGATTTGATGATTCATGATTTGTTTTTTATCATTTTTTTTCATACCATGAGATGCTCTTTTTTTTCCATCTTCATATGTTTATTTTTATTGAACTTTTAAGTAGTTTCTGTTTTACATCAATATGTTGCGTTATTACAAGATGACTACATATTAAACAAATTTTCTTCTCGTATATATTTTAGTGGATGCTGGTAAATAACTAAGGCCGACTATTCATATAGCCACTTTTTAATTCAGTTTCACCAATAATGGTAAGCGTTAGCATGTTGTCAAACATTATTTTATAATTATGCTTTTACTGTGATGTAGACGAAACAATATGTCATCCGACACAGAAACCAATGCAATGGAGATCTCATCAAAGGAGGATGAGGTTATTGAAGATTTTATGGATTTTTTGATGATTGCTTTCATACATGACCATATCAACGCATCAAGTAGTCGCCAACCGCAGCAAACTTGTCCATTCAAAGGTGATGATTACTTCTTTAGCTTATTAAATGGCTATCCATAAACAATGATGGACATTATGCAAATGGATGTTGGAATAATACATTAAATTTATGTATTGATTTATTATGTATATGACTTTATGTTTATATGCATTACTTGTGTATGGGAGGAGATAGGGGATGTACTCCACGGTTTAGGGGAAGATGGGGGATGTACCTCTAAACCGGTTAATGATTATGGAAAGATAGGGGATGAACCCAGGGTTGCTGCTTTTATGCGCGCCTATAGCAGAGATATAGCATATGCTTATCTATTTGTTTGGAAGTATGGAAGTGTATTTGATTGAAATTGTTATAACATCAGTACGTGTGTTTACTTTGTTATAAGAAAGGTTTAACCTGATTTGTTATCCTTGTTGAATTGTTTGGCCAGGTTCTGAGCCATAGTTGGAAGGTGAGTTATGTGTCACGACCCAAACCCGGCCCTATGGGTTTAGTCCCGTAACCGGCCAGTAAATCCGAGATTACCAAAGGCCTACTGAACAGTAATACAATCAATCAGAGTACAGGGCCTGGCGGAAGCCAACAGTAAATAACTAGTGTCCATTGAGCTGTGAAAATCTGTATGTCAAAAACATTTTCCATACATTTATGCATTCAGACCAGTACAGTATATACAAGCATTACAGATATTCAGTACGGGAACTCAATCCCTGAATAACAGTACAGTAAAACAGTCTATACAAAAAGTACAACAGTACAAAACAGTAGGAGACTAGTGGGGACACAAAAACACCCCAAGCCATGGCATGGCGTCTCGGAACCTCACAGTGAGGCACATAGGCTGGCTGACAAAACTGGGACCAATCCCACGCTCCTAGCTCTGGTTCGGCTGCTGAGAACCTACATATATATAACAGTGAGCTAAAGCCCAGTGAATAACATAAAGCGTAAAGAGGTTATGAATGAATGTCCTTACAGTAAATGAAATCAATTCATTAAATAGTAGTTTCAGTCTTTCAGTATTTCAATCAATCAGTCATATGTGGTACATCCAATAGCCTATAACAGTAGGTCCAAAAGGACCGGGCCTTAATAGACCCAACAGTAATGATGGCCAATCATTCGGTAAACGGTATGGTTCCACAAGGAAACCGACAGAGCTCTGTAACAGTCAATAACAGTAGGTGCTAAGGATGCCACAATACAGTTCAGGAAATAGGACATACATTCATTCAGTAAATAATATCAGTTCAGTAAACAGTTCGGTAAACAGTATTCAAAAGATAACCATTTTGAACATATCTTTACACATCTGTTACTCACAGTGATTGGGCTATCAATAGCTAGAGCGCGTCCCCGAGAGTCAACCCTAAACAGTCAATCAATAGAACACACACTAAGTTTACAGTTGGAAAGGATGATAATTAAATCTCTAAATTTCCTCGGTGTGGTTCTATGCTTAAATCCTCATTAAGATGTCTTAAACTAGGCCTAAGAATGCCTAGGATGCGATGAGGATGCAAAAATACAGTTGGAAGGCACTTTCAAAAGTTTGCTGAAAACAGGGGTCTCGCTCGAGCGAGCCTTCCTTCGCTCGAGCGAGGTTGCAAACCAAAGGCTTCGCTCGAGCGAACAATCCTTCGCTCGAGCGGAAAACTTCTGGTTGCTCGATTTTTACGCGCGATACCACGCTCGATGCTCGCTCGAGCGGATCCCTGAATAAAGGTGCTCGCTCGAGCGAGGAATCCTTCGCTCGAGCGAGGAAGCAAAATCTGGGATTTCCAGATTTGTCTCCCAAGTTCGAACCAAGCATTCAATCATCCAAAACTCAACCTCTTGGCCCCAATTTCTGGAAAAACACTTCAAACTCAATGTATAACAAGTTTCAAAAACTATTTTGCACATGCAAGGGCCAATGGTTGGTCAATTGAAGCCAATTTCAAACCATTTTCAAGAACAAGTTTAAAACATGCAATGCATGAGCTTCAAACCCAATTTAATCTTCAAATCTTGCTTTAGAGAGCTCAATAGTTGGAAAACATTCTGAAATCATGAACTATAATGGAAACATGGACATGCATGTATCATTCAAGCATGAATTCAACTCCAAATTCACTAATCTCTACATGCATGCATGAATTCTATCTTGAATCATCCTATATGAGCTCAATCATGACTTAATTCTACAAATGAGCAAGAATCATGTAAGATAAGGCTCAAAACCACAAGAAAAACATAGATTTCTCTTACCTAGAGTCTTGTATTGAGAGCCTAAGAGAACAATAATGGAGTCAACACTTCAATCCTCTAAAGTTCAAGCACAATCAAGCAAAATAGGATGAAAGTCAATCCTCTTTCTCTCACTCTCTTCTAATTTCGGCTGAATAGGCAACAAAATGGCTGATGAAGATGTTTAGTTAAGTGTTTAGGTTCAATACTCACAATAAACAAATGATCCACTATGGGTGGCAATTTCGTAATTAAGTCAAACTCTTCAATTAACTCAATTCAACCTACTTTAATCATTCCTAATCAATTTTCGGATAAAAATATCATTAAATCACAAATATTATGCTGATTATAAAACATCAAACGGTTTCTAAATCGGCCGCCGATAAGGCCTTCAATTAGCAGTTTAAACATATAAGCCCAAACAGATAATTATGCAATCAAACAGATAAGATATGCAATTCAACAAGTAAACTTATTCAATTTCAGTTTCAGTTTCATTCAGTCTGTTCAGTAGGTCATCCAGTTCACTTATCAGTCATTATCAGTTCGGTTTAACGGTAATCAGTATGTAATTCAGTGGTTTACGATAATCAGTACGAGGGTTGTTACAGTCTCCCCTCCTTATAAAGAGTTTAGTCCTCTAAACTCGAGTTACCTTCAGTTTGGAAGAAAACAGGATTCAGCGGGAACAAATCCGGATATCGCCTAGCCATGTCATCTTCCCTCTCCCAAGTGGCATACACACCACCGTGGTTCTGCCAGTCAACTTTCACTAGCGGAATCTCTTTGTTTCTCAGTTTCTTGATCCGTCGGTTTACAATCTGTATAGGCCGTTCCTCGTAAGTGTAGTCATCACTCAACACGATACGGGTAGGCTCAATCACATGAAACGGATCTCGAAGATAGTCTCTCAACATCGAAATGTGGAAGACGTTGTGCATATGCTCCATTTCAGGAGGGAGCGCAACTTGATACGCCACCGGATTGATTTTCTCAATAATCTGATACGGTCCGACATACCTCGGCGCTAACTTGCCTTTGACTCCAAAACGAGTCTGGCCTTTCATTGGTGTCACTTTCACAAAAACGTGATCACCCACTTCATACTCTCTATCCCGTCTTCTGACATCTGCATAACTCTTCTGTCTACTCTGCGCAGTTTTCAGTCTTTGCTGTATCAGTTTTACCTTTTCGGTTGTTTCATAAACAATTTCGGGCCCAAGCAACGGCCCATCTCCAACTTCTGCCCAGCAGATTGGAGATCTACATTTTCTGCCATACAATGCCTCGAAAGGCGCCATTCCAAGACTCGAATGGTAGCTGTTGTTGTAGGCGAATTCAGCCAACGGCAGATGACTTTCCCAATTTCCCTGAAAGTCCAGTACACACATTCTCAGTAGGTCTTCTAGAGTTTGGATTGTCCTTTCTGACTGTCCATCTGTCTGAGGATGATAGGCACTACTCAGCCTCAATTCAGTACCCAATGCAGTCTGTAGGCTCTGCCAGAACCTCGATGTAAACTTCGAATCCCTGTCAGAAACAATAGATACAGGCACTCCATGCAATCTCACAATTTCATCAATATAGATAACAGCCAGTTTGTCCGCATTATAGATTGTCTTGACAGGTAAGAAGTGTGCAGATTTAGTCAGTCTATCAACAATAACCCAAATAGAGTCCATACCTTTCCTGGAGCGCGGTAATCCAACGATAAAATCCATCGTGATATGCTCCCATTTCCATTCTGGTATGGGTAAGGGTTGCAGTAATCCGGCAGGTCGTTGATGTTCAGCTTTGACCTGTTGACAATGGAGACACTTAGACACAAAGTCGGCGATCTCCTGCTTCATTCCTGGCCACCAGAAATTTTGTTTCAAATCTTGGTACATTTTCGTATTCCCTGGGTGAATAGAGAACTTCGAACTGTGGCCTTCTTGCAGAACTCTTCTTTTCAATTCAATGTCATTTGGTACACACAGTCTGTCTTGGAATTTCAGTATATTGTTCTCAAATTTGAACCCCGGTCTCGGTTTTGAATCCCTTTCTTCAGTAACCTTCTTCAAGTAATCATCCAGTTGTTGTTTTTCTTTAATTTCCTCAATCAAGGCTGGTTGAGCAGAAATAGCAGCTAAGATTCCACCTTGTTCCTTCAAAACGATTTCAATTTCAGACTTTTCCAGATCAAGAAGCAACTCTTTCTGTCCAGTTAGCAAACAGGCTAAGTTGGTAATCGATTTTCGGCTCAAAGCATCGGCAACGGTGTTGGCTTTTCCCGGATGGTACAAAATCTGTAGGTCATAGTCTTTGATTAGTTCAAGCCATCTCCGCTGTCTCATATTCAGTTCTTTCTGAGTGAAAAAGTACTTCAGGCTCTTGTGGTCAGTATACACTTCACATGTCGCTCCATACAAATAGTGACGCCAAATTTTCAATGCAAAAACTACTGCGGCAAGTTCAAGATCATGGGTTGGGTAATTCTTTTCATGCGGTCTCAACTGTCGGGAAGCATAAGCAATAACTCTCCCATTCTGCATTAAAACACATCCCAAACCCTTATGAGAGGCATCACTAAAAACAGTGTAACCATCAGTACCTGTAGGTAGAGTCAGAATTGGTGCAGTCACAAGTCTAGTTTTCAACTCCTGAAATGCTGATTCCCTCTGATCAGTCCAGTCAAATGGTGTCCCTTTCTGAGTCAGTTGAGTCAGTGGTAAGGCAATTTTGGAGAAATCTTTGACAAATCTTCTGTAGTATCCAGCCAGTCCCAAAAAGCTTCGGACTTCAGTCACATTTGTTGGTCTAGGCCAGTTCACTACAGCTTCAATTTTCTGCGGATCAACAGAAATTCCATCTTTGCTAACAACATGCCCCAAAAACATAACATGGTCAAGCCAAAATTCACACTTAGACAGTTTAGCATACAGTTTCTGTTCTCTTAAGGTTTGCAGGGCAAGTCTCAGATGCTGTTCATGTTCTTCTACAGTCTTAGAATATATCAATATGTCATCAATAAATACTACAATGAAGTCATCAAGGTATGGTTTGAAAATTCTGTTCATAAGGTCCATAAATGCAGCTGGGGCATTCGTGACTCCGAATGGCATAACTAAAAATTCATAATGGCCATACCTCGTTCTGAAAGCAGTTTTATCAATGTCTTCCGGTTTGACTTTCAATTGATGGTACCCCGATCTAAGGTCAATTTTGGAAAACACTTGTGCACCCTGTAACTGATCAAACAGGTCATCAATACGCGGTAAAGGATATTTGTTCTTTACGGTTACCTTATTCAGTTCGCGGTAATCAATGCACAGTCTTAGTGAGCCATCTTTCTTCTTCACAAATAAAACAGGCGCGCCCCACGGTGAAGTACTAGGCCTGATAAATTTCTTGTCCAGCAGTTCCTGCAATTGTACCTTCAGTTCTTTCAGTTCGGTTGGAGCCATTCTGTAGGGAGCTTTCGATAACGGCTGTGTACCCGGTACTACATCAACAATGAACTCAATCTCCCTGTCAATCAAATCCCCTGGTAGATCATCTGGAAATACATCTGGGAATTCTCTAACTATAGGAATGCAATTCACATCAGTTTTAACATTATCAGTAGCAGATACAGTCAGTATAGAACACAGATAGCCCTTACACCCCTTTCTAATCAGTTTGACAGCCTTTACAGAAGAAATCAGATATGGAGGAGGTACTACTCCAACTCCACTAAATACAAATTCGGGTAAACCCGGCGGACGGAAAACAACTTGCTTGGTCACACAATCGATAGTAGCATGATATTTTTGTAACCAGTCCATCCCCAATATCACATCAAAATGATCTATGTTCAATGGCAGTAAATCAATAAATAGGTGCATATCCCCAACAATAATCTCACAAGCAGGATACATATATGCACATGTCATGGATCCCCCAACAGGTGATGATACAGCTAGCAAGTAATTCATGGGTTCTAAGGGTCTATTCAATTTACGCGAAAAAGCATGTGACACATAAGAATGTGTAGACCCTGAATCAATCAGTACATATGCATTTTGAGCACAAATAGAGAGGATACCTGACACAACGGTCTCGGTATTCTGAACGTCTCCCGGTACTAGGGCAAATACTCGGCCCTGCCTCATAGGCTCCTTCCCGGTAGTTTTGGGGTTAGGCTTCGGGGCTACATTTGATGCTGCTGCACTCGGTGCAGCTTTACCACTAGCTGGTGGAGCTGAAGGGCAATCTTTAATTCTGTGGCCCACTTTGCCACATCTGAAACAAGCTCCAGAAACCTGATAGCAAACTCCCTTGTGTTTGTTGCCACATGTAGAGCACGGTGGAGTAAACCCACTCCCTTGGCTGGGGCTGGTCGTCGACCCCGTATTCTGTTTCTTGTTGGCTGAGTTATGCTTGCCTTTCTTAAACTTGAAACCTTGCCTTTTTCCTTGCCACTCACTTGTCGGTGTTTCTGATTGTTTCACTGCTACAATATTTACCTCGGCCATCAAAGCCCGGTCGAGAACACCTACATAAGTTGGCATTTTCAGAACATTTATCCGATCCTGTATAGCAGCATTGAGGCCGCCTTCAAATCTCCTGACCTTCTTATAATCGGTATCCACCATATGTGGTGCATACCTAGCAAGTTCAGTAAATTGCTTCTCGTACTCTGCAACTGACAATTTGCCCTGTCGCAGCTGTTCAAACTCAGTCACTTTTCTGTCTCTGATACACTGAGGAAAATATTTTTCAAAGAAGGACTCCTTGAACTGAGCCCAAGTCATTACAGTGTTTGCATCACGGGTCAACATCCACCACCTTCTAGCTTCTTCCTGCAGGGTAAAGGTGGCTAACAATACCTTGTGTGCTTCTGAGCACGGAAACACTTCAAACAGCTTTTCGGTTTCGAGAACCCAAGCTTCAGCCTTTAACGGTTCTAAGCCTCCCTGAAAGGACGGCGGTTTCATTTTGCTGAATTTCTGAGTCAGTGCAATAATATCCATCTCATTAACATTCACATTCTGCACATTTGGTGCATTCTGTTCCGGTTGCACCGGAGGAGGAGGAGGTGGGGGCTGTTGGTTCTGTTGTCGGTCTAATCTTTCAATTACCAGTTCCATCATTTGTTCAAGTCTGGCCATTCTGGCCTCGGAGGATGATGCTTCAGTTTCATTTGCATTATCCATTTCACTATAAGCAATTATACAGTTATCATTATAAACAGTTGTACAATTAAACAGTTTAACATTTATTCAGTCAGTCATAAACACACACTTTTCAAATTCATGAGATGCCCTAATTGCTTTTCTAGGACACCCTATAGCTCATTTGGACACGTGTGTGCGGTATAACTCGTGGTTAAGTATCGCTCTGATACCACTCTGTCACGACCCAAACCCGGCCCTATGGGTTTTGTCCCGTAACCGGCCAGTAAATCCGAGATTACCAAAGGCCTACTGAACAGTAATACAATCAATCAGAGTACAGGGCCTGGCGGAAGCCAACAGTAAATAACTAGTGTCCATTGAGCTGTGAAAATCTGTATGTCAAAAACATTTTCCATACATTTATGCATTCAGACCAGTACAGTATATACAAGCATTACAGATATTCAGTACGGGAACTCAATCCCTCAATAACAGTACAGTAAAACAGTCTATACAAAAAGTACAACAGTACAAAACAGTAGGAGACTAGTGGGGACACAAAAACACCCCAAGCCATGGCATGGCGTCTCGGAACCTCACAGTGAGGCACATAGGCTGGCTGACAAAACTGGGACCAATCCCACGCTCCTAGCTCTGGTTCGGCTGCTGAGAACCTACATATATATATAACAGTGAGCTAAAGCCCAGTGAATAACATAAAGCGTAAAGAGGTTATGAATGAATGTCCTTACAGTAAATGAAATCAATTCATTAAATAGTAGTTCAGTCTTTCAGTATTTCAATCAATCAGTCATATGTGGTACATCCAATAGCCTATAACAGTAGGTCCAAAAGGACCGGGCCTTAATAGACCCAACAGTAATGATGGCCAATCATTCGGTAAACGGTATGGTTCCACAAGGAAACCGACAGAGCTCTGTAACAGTCAATAACAGTAGGTGCTAAGGATGCCACAATACAGTTCAGGAAATAGGACATACATTCATTCAGTAAATAATATCAGTTCAGTAAACAGTTCGGTAAACAGTATTCAAAAGATAACCATTTTGAACATATCTTTACACATCTGTTACTCACAGTGATTGGGCTATCAATAGCTAGAGCGCGTCCCCGAGAGTCAACCCTAAACAGTCAATCAATAGAACACACACTAAGTTTACAGTTGGAAAGGATGATATTAAATCTCTAAATTTCCTCGGTGTGGTTCTATGCTTAAATCCTCATTAAGATGTCTTAAACTAGGCCTAAGAATGCCTAGGATGCGATGAGGATGCAAAAATACAGTTGGAAGGCACTTTCAAAAGTTTGCTGAAAACAGGGGTCTCGCTCGAGCGAGCCTTCCTTCGCTCGAGCGAGGTTGCAAACCAAAGGCTTCGCTCGAGCGAACAATCCTTCGCTCGAGCGGAAAACTTCTGGTTGCTCGATTTTTACGCGCGATACCACGCTCGATGCTCGCTCGAGCGGATCCCTGAATAAAGGTGCTCGCTCGAGCGAGGAATCCTTCGCTCGAGCGAGGAAGCAAAATCTGGGATTTCCAGATTTGTCTCCCAAGTTCGAACCAAGCATTCAATCATCCAAAACTCAACCTCTTGGCCCCAATTTCTGGAAAAACACTTCAAACTCAATGTATAACAAGTTTCAAAAACTATTTTGCACATGCAAGGGCCAATGGTTGGTCAATTGAAGCCAATTTCAAACCATTTTCAAGAACAAGTTTAAAACATGCAATGCATGAGCTTCAAACCCAATTTAATCTTCAAATCTTGCTTTAGAGAGCTCAATAGTTGGAAAACATTCTGAAATCATGAACTATAATGGAAACATGGACATGCATGTATCATTCAAGCATGAATTCAACTCCAAATTCACTAATCTCTACATGCATGCATGAATTCTATCTTGAATCATCCTATATGAGCTCAATCATGACTTAATTCTACAAATGAGCAAGAATCATGTAAGATAAGGCTCAAAACCACAAGAAAAACATAGATTTCTCTTACCTAGAGTCTTGTATTGAGAGCCTAAGAGAACAATAATGGAGTCAACACTTCAATCCTCTAAAGTTCAAGCACAATCAAGCAAAATAGGATGAAAGTCAATCCTCTTTCTCTCACTCTCTTCTAATTTCGGCTGAATAGGCAACAAAATGGCTGATGAAGATGTTTAGTTAAGTGTTTAGGTTCAATACTCACAATAAACAAATGATCCACTATGGGTGGCAATTTCGTAATTAAGTCAAACTCTTCAATTAACTCAATTCAACCTACTTTAATCATTCCTAATCAATTTTCGGATAAAAATATCATTAAATCACAAATATTATGCTGATTATAAAACATCAAACGGTTTCTAAATCGGCCGCCGATAAGGCCTTCAATTAGCAGTTTAAACATATAAGCCCAAACAGATAATTATGCAATCAAACAGATAAGATATGCAATTCAACAAGTAAACTTATTCAATTTCAGTTTCAGTTTCATTCAGTCTGTTCAGTAGGTCATCCAGTTCACTTATCAGTCATTATCAGTTCGGTTTAACGGTAATCAGTATGTAATTCAGTGGTTTACGATAATCAGTACGAGGGTTGTTACATTATGCCATAGACAAAGTGTCATAGGCAATGTAGACATTCGTGTCATAAAATTGTAAATTGATTATTTGGTGTTAACCATGTATCAGATGCTACTGCTTTAGTTAATTCTTATGCTTGGTTTAGTATTTCTCTACTGGGCTGTGGCTCACCCTATATGGGAACTTTATTTTCAGGTTCAGGCGGTTCACTACCTCCAAAGACTTAGCTTGTGAGGATTTGGACTTGAAGACTTGTTGTATTTGGTTTAGTTGTTTATTTGAATTATGTAAACATTCAAGCCTAGGGCTTTATTTGTTTTGAGTTAGAACTCATGGAATTGTGTCCAAGTGTTGGCTTGGCAAGCTGTAAGCCCGTAGGGCATATATTTTGATGTTTTACTTCGTAATACTCTGATGATTTAAATAAGATAATGGTTTTCTTTTAATAATGCATGCTGTGTTTTATGTTTAATGGGTTTAATTTTGAGGGCGTTACAATGCCAAATTACAAGTCTACAAGACAAGGCCCTCTTGTGATTGCATGCTGTGTACTGCACAATTGGATCCGTTTGCATGCAGATATGGACCCATTCTTCATGGAAGCTGATAATGAAATGGCGGCAGAAGCGGAAGCAGACGGGCTTGTTAAAGACCAAGCTGACTATGTTGACATGTCACAACATGGGTTAACGTACCAATCTAACTTTAGGGATGCAATTGCCACTGCTATGTGGCAAAATCATGTTGCCCATAGATAGATTTGTGATGTGAACAAGGCAAGTGAATATCGTAGTCACTAATGGTTTTAAACGTATAATTATTTTACTAGTTTCAATCATTATGATACCTTTATTACATAAGTTCGCCCACTTTATGTAACTGTGAATTTAATGATTTTTTTTCCTCTTTTTGTAGGATAACTAACAATGAGAACAACGATTGGACTAAATGGCAATTAAAGGAAAAAGAACACAAAGATCATCACATGGTCAATTAACAAAATGTTATTACGTGAATAAAGACACTTAAATATGTTGTTGATGCAATGTATAATATGCAGGGTCAAACACTTTATTGGATTTGATGGTTGAATGATGCATACAAAAATTGTAGTTTATGATATTCATTCAATTTATGATGTTCATTAACTTTTTATTAAAAAAAAATGTTGGCCATGGATAAATTTGTTATTAATTTTAACTTTTTTATTACTTTGTAGACGACCTTTTTTTATTAATTTATTTTTTTTCATTTTATTGAAATTTTGACTTTGTTATTAATTTTAATTTCTTTTTATTAATTGTTTTTTTTTTGTTCATGTTATTAACATAATGGTTTTGTTATTAAATTTTATACCAAACAAGTTTTTATTGATTTTTCCCCCCCTTTTTATTAATGAAAATGTATAATTATTAATTTTTAAATTTTTTTATTTCATTTTAGCCGAATTTTTTTTCTTAATTTGTTTTTTTTATTTTATTAAAATAATGGTTTTGTTATTAATTTTAATTTTTGTTTTAATTTGTAGACGACATTTTTTTATTAATTTATTTTTTTCATTTTAAAACAATTTTAAGGCTTTGTTATTAATTTTAATTTCTTTTTATTAATTGTTTTTTTGTTCATGTTATTAACATAATGGTTTTGTTATTTTGAGATATTATACCAAATAAGTAAACATTAATTTTTTTTCCTTTTTATTAAAAAAATGTATAATTATTAATTTTAAAATTTTTTTTATTTCATTTGAGCCGATTTTCTTTTTAATTTTTTTTTTCATTTTATTAAAATAATGGTTTTGTTATTAATTTTAATTTTTTTTATTAATTCGTTGACTTTTTAATTTTAATTTTTTCATTTTATTGAAATGAAGGCGTTGTTATTAATTTTAATTTCTTTTTATTAATTTTTGTACATAAATTTTTTTTTTTAATTTCATAATATAACTCACAAATTGTTATAACATTGTCACTGGTTAATTTTACAAAAAAAAAAAAATACTATTCATTAAATCAACACAAAACATTACAACAAAATAACAAAACAAAATAACCACAACAAAAGAAGAAAATAAAATGTAATCACAACATATGTGAACCATTTAAACGCTCATCAAAACAAGTTAAGCATCATTGTCAGGTGGTGATGGAGGTGGAGGGATTTAGTGATGGTACACCTGAGTGACTCGATGGTCAATCTGATCAATGCGGTTCCTTGTTACTTTATCACGTCTCCCTGAGTCTACTCGAAACTCACCAAGTTGTTGAATTAGTGAGTTCTGAGTGGCGGTAAATTCATTGAACCGAGTACCTAATGTATTGACCTGATTAGCCATTTGTTGTTCCCATTGTAGGCGTTGATTGTACCGTTCTTGTTCCAACGCTAAATAATCAGTCCAGTATTGGGGTTGTTCATTTGGTGGTATGGCATTGTCATTGGGTTCTTCCTCATCAGGTATTGGTTCATTTTCAAAATTAATAGAGCCTAGTAAGTTTTCAACACCACCAGCTCGGGTCAGTGTATACTCAGAAATTGGTGAAGTGATTCTCATATCTACTTCACCTTCAAGGTTGACATGATGCACTTTGAAAATTTTGGTTAACAAAGCTTCAAAAGGTAGTGACCAGCCACTGAGAGTACCAAGATTTGCACCAATCATTTCTTTCAGTAATATGTAGCATAAATCTAATGTTTGTCCAATTTCAAAACAATATAACAAATAAACATTAAAACATAGAACAACATCAAAATGTCCTTTTTTGGGAGTGACATTTTCAACTATCCATCAGTGAAGAATACGAAGGTGGGGTTTTAAATGTCTTGCTTGTAAATTAGTGCTATTAAATCGATTCTCACAAATTGTGGTATAAACCTCAATTAGATTACCAACAATGTTAGCTAACTGAGCCTCAGTTTGAAAATGACATTGCAAATCTCCTGTTTTAACTCCAATAATTTGTGTGAAAGTGCGAGGGTTGAGTGTGATTACTTTCCCCTTCACATAAGAGGTCAGACTGCACTGTTCCACTTGTCCCTCAGTCAATCTCAAGTGAAAATAAAATAAATATACAAGACGGGGATATACCTTATGTGATAAATTAGTTAAAGATAACCATCCCATCGTATCTAGTCTGCCAAGCAACAGTGGATCATATTGAGAAGGTATATTTACCATTATCCCTATAACAATTGGTCGATTAGCAAAATTTGAATAAACTTGTTCATGATTATATGTGAGAAAATCAACAGTTGGATAGCGGTGATGTTGTTGTTGTGGTTGACGTTGTACAGGGTCAGAGGTTTCGCCACGTTCGAGTCTCGCTCTTTTCGTTCTCGGCATGATGACTGCAAAAGTTAAGAAAAATGTATGATGTTGGTGTGAAAAAAAAAGGAACAGAAAGACAAACTAAGCCTCTGCTAAAAGCAACCAATAGATAGCGAAACTGAGCGTGGAAGGCAAACTGGGCTCAAACCGGATGACCAGCCGGTTGTCCCGTATGGTGGATTCTTCACCTTCTTGCAACTTAGCTCTGAAGCTATCAAGAATATGAATTGTAGTTCAAACTAACCTCTTCTCTCTTCCTTCACACAGATATCTACACTGAATGTAGTCAATATTGTAGGGTGAAGAGGTTGCTGAAGTTGTTGGAATGAGATGGTGAAGATGGTGTGGTTAAACGAATGCAGAGATACTGACTTATATAAAGGCTCAAGTCCAGAAGGGTTTTTTGTTTTTTTCTTATTTAATTTTCGTTTCTTTAGTATACTGATCATTTTCTTTTCTTACTTATTTTTAATTTCTTCCATATACTGATTACTGACTATCTGTGCTCGTTCTTGGCTTCTTTTTCCTTTTTCTTTATCAAACAGTGATGAACTGACACCCGCATAGGAGAGGGTGGGTCTATTGGATGAGCGAAATTACATTATTACCCTTTTCATTTTATTCTTACATAACAACCTGTCATTCTATGAAAGAGGGGCGGATTGGTCATTTTGTAGACAAATATCACTCTGGCCCCCAATTATATGAGCTTCACGGGTGGGTGAGAGTTAGGTGACAATAATGAACCTACAAAACCTACAAAAAGATACGATTTTTTTTATTAGATTAATGAAATTTAATAAATGAAAAATGTTGATAATGTTTGGTAACGTTTACGTTTTGGTTTGTATTTAAAAATATTGAACACACTGATTTTTGTTAATTTTTATCAATATGTAATCTCCAAACTTGTTGACTTTTTCAAAATTATTGAAAAATATTAAAAACGTATTGCACAAAATGTTTGTATAGGCCTAAAAATGAATTGACAAAAAAATTAATTGACATGAAATAATTGACGTAGAAGTTATTTGAAAAAAAAATTATTTGGAAAAAAAAAATTTCAAAAAAATTACTTAAAAACAATTAATTGAAAAAAAAATCATTTTTTTTTATTTGAGTATTTTAAAAATAGTTTGGTTATGACTGTTGACAAAAAAATACGGATATCGATATATGAGTTGTGTGTTTGATTATCAATTATAGGTTAAATTAAGTTTTGAAAACTCATCACCAAACAAATTTTCTTATTTCACATGTCACATCAAACTTTCAAAACTCAATTCAACACTCTATTCAAAAACCACAACCAAACAAATTTTCTACATTGAAATCATAATTTCACAACTCACAAACTCAAAATACAACTCATACTCTCAAATCATATTTACAAAACTCTACCAAACGCAACCTAACTCTTCAAAATCCGCAGCCGTTCGTGGACCCTTTCGAAATCGCTCGTATCTCTCGTGAGTGGGTCGCGTCAGTCGGGTGAGTTGAGTTACGCGGATTTATGCACACCCCTATCGGAAACCCTTGAAAAGATGTAAACAAATAAATTAAACTAAGTAAATTCATTTGTTTTTATAAAATGTTATTATTATGTAAATTTAGATATTAGGAGAATTACCCATAATTCCATTCTGCACGTACACAATACTAGAAAATAGATGTTTTGCGTCTATTTTTTACAACTGACTATTTAACTGTAAAGAGAAAATAACATTTGCAATGCCCTAGCCTTTCACTTTCACAAATAAATGAATTCTAATTTATTATCCCTATATCTTTTATTTATGTTCTCTTTTTCTTATATAGCAATGCCCTAGCCCTTTCACTTTCATGAATTACGAATCACGACATTCATAAATTTTCTCTATCGCTCTATTGCTCGCCATAGTCGCAACTCTAGTGGTATGAATCTCTCTCTCTCTTACACACACACACACACACACACACTCACACTCACACTCTTTCTTCATCTTTATCTTCATCCATGCTCTGTTTCTCTGATCTTCAATTTCATTTTCTGACTCGAAATTCAATTTTCTAAGTTGAATTTTCTCATCAAAGTTGCAGCGTTCACAAGATTTGATTGATGATGAAATAGAAAATTGTTGAGTGAAATTAGGCTAATTGTTTGATTGAGCAAAGAGAAAAAACAGAGACAAGAGAAGCACGGACAACAACGCTCTAGATACGATAACCGCTGTTGCGACTGCGATCGTGTCAGTTGAGAATCGTGTGCCTCAAGCTTCAATTTGGGTAAACAATTTTATTCAAATTTTAATTATAAACGTTGCGTGTTGTGGTTGATGATCTAATTATCTCAATTGGATATATGAATCTCTCGAGTTTCGAATTCTAATTCTAAGCTCTGTATAATCTGAACCTTTAGGTTCAAGATCTGTTGATTATCTATGTTATGTTGATCATTTCACTTTGTTTGATATAGTTTTTGGAAATTATATTTGTTTAATGTTTTTTTAATTGTTTTTTTTCGATTCGATGTTGTTTTTGTTTTATTCTATTTTGACTTCGAAAGTTGACTTGTGATTTTGAAATGTATATGGTTTTAGCTTGTTTTGGATCTGAAGTTGGAGTTCTTTGCATGTTGTTTCTTTCCATACTTTTGCTAGCTAGAATGGTCTCTACTGAATTACGTAGCTAACTGAATAAGGCAGCTATCGAAGAGCGTAGGAGAAGTGAGGGGGCTGAATATGAAACGGGGCAGATCCAAGCCTTGGGTCGGCCCAATCCATTAAAGCCCAAATCCAAGTGGGTTAGATGAACATATGGGCAAGCCAATTAAGCCCAACTCCATGATCAACAGTCTACCCAAGTCCTCAAGTACTTGGGCCCAACTCGCAGTGGAAAGGCTAGTCCAGCCGCGATGCTGGGCTAGGCCGAGCTGCAAGACTTAATCTATGGGCCAAGCTGATGGGCCGAACCCATCATCAGAACTAAAGTGGGCTGAGCCCATACAAAGATATCCGAATGGACCAGCCTATCTTTATAAATGATCTTGTAAAAGGCCGAGTCGAGGCACAACGGTACCGAGCTGAAGCACAACCGTACCAAGCTGAGGAAACCTCTTAGAGAAACGTGGAAGCTATGAATGCATGCACATAGAGGATGCCACCTCAGCTGGTCGCCTCCCCCTAGAATCACGAAATTGGTTGATCAAGGGAATGTGGTCTATTATCAGCATGATTACAACAAGTATGTGCATCCATTATGAACAACTTGATGGTCTCCTACCTTGAGCAATGTTAAAGGAAGCTTGGCAGCACCAAAGCTCCATGAAACCATCTTGGGCAACAAGCAAGGTTTTCTATAAAAGTCTCACTCTCTTTACATTGAAGGTATCTAATCTGATCTTAACTTGAGCACAACCAAATTTACTCTTTTCATTTCCTCTCTCTACACCTAGAGAGAGAGTCCTTCATCTTCTCTGATCACTCATTCCCACGCAGGAGGGGTTTTCTGGCCAACCCTAGCCGTGTAGCCTTGACGAAGTTCTGTGTTGCAGGTCCTCGGTTCCTGGACAGTCCATTCAGTTGTGGAGCTCCGATCCACTTTCATCTAGTGTGATATTCGGTACGCACAATTAGTGTGGTGAACGTGGACTCTTTATCTCTGAGTTTTGTATCTAATTTCAGAGATGGGAATTAAGGATATTCCGCCATCGGCATCGACTCCACCGACGGAGAAGACGAAGCATAAGGGTCTAGCGCTGCCCACAGTTCTAGAGGAACAGACCGGAAACAACAACCGGACTCCAGAATCTGTTGAGCATCGACAGCCCTTTGCTGGTGGTTCTTCTCATCATTTTCTGTTAGAAAGAGATTCTAGAGATCGTATCATTGACTCCATGGGCATGGAGATACAAGAACTGAAAGCACAACTTAAAAAGATAATGGACGACCCGACGGAAAAGAGGACCGATGCAGAACCCTCTCACCTACACCGGAGAAGTCCATCACTAGAACCACCAAAAAAGAAGGTCCCAAGGAATAAGTTTGGTTTTCAGCGAAGTTAACCAATTTTGATTCAAAGTGAAGCAGCGAGCAGCCACACCTGTGGTTCACACTGAATGAGGGCTAAGAGGCAAAGAACGGCCAGCCAGCAAATAGAGTATCTACCTCAGGATCTCCCCACCTGGTTGGTCAAGAACAGAGAAAATGAACAACAACGGGAATGGGAAGTTCAATATCTTGATCGCACTGTTCATCAGAGGGAGCACCCAGCACTGAATCGATTCGTCTCCTCTCCCTTTTCTCTTGTATCTAGCAGTTTCAGACCATATTGTAAGCACAGTACTGATTCACAAAGTGGAAAAGGAACAAAGGCTAGTGTATACAGCAAGACTCTTCTAGATGCCGAGATACGGTACCTACCATTGGAAAAGCTGGCTTACGCTCTGCTCATTGCCTCAAGAAAGCTACAATATTACTTTCAGGGTCACACCATCAATGTCCTCACAGAATTCCCCCTCAAGTCTGTCTTCGGCCGAGCCAATTTCTCGGGCCAAACAGCAAAATGAGCGATTGAGTTTGGTGAGTTTGACATTCAGTATTAGCCCAGAACAACAATCAAGGCCCAGGTCTTGGAAAATTTTATCGCCGAATTCACACCCACCCAGAGAACCAAACATAAGAACTCCAGCTCGGTATAGGTACCACGTACCACCAAACTGGGAAAACAATGTGCTTCAGAAGCATGGAAACTCTTCATTGGCAACATCCGACAGCTCTACGTTACTGGATCATCCAATAATCGAGACTCAGGGGTATGGATGGTACTCATATCTCCAGAAGGATTCATCTAAGAAAACAAGAACTCTAGCTCTGTATAGAGAACCGAGCATAAGAACTCCAACTCAGTATAGGTACCACGTACCACCGAACTGGGAAAACAATGTGCTTTAAAAGCATGGAAACTCTTCATCGGCAACATCCAACAGCTCTACATTGCCGAATAACCGAGGCTCGGGGGCAGGGATGATACTCATATCTTTATAAAGATTCATCTGGGAGCAAGCTCTAAAGCTTGGATGGAAGGCCTCTAACAACGAGGTAGAATATGAAGCACTACTTGCAAAATTGTGTAGTGCCGAACAATTCCGTACAGGTCAACCCCTGGTTTTCAATGATTCTCAATTAGTTGTCAACTAACTCACTAGGATCTAAAAAGTGAGAGATGAAAGAATGGCAAAGTATATGGGTGGAAGGAATCAATCGGGACAGAAATAGGCATGTTGATGCTCTAGCCTATCTTGGCTCATCGGTAGAAACCATAGATGCTAAAAAGATTTGGGTCGAGTTTTTGCCAGAACTGAATATTGTGTCCCCAGATTCAGTCCTCTATACGAACTTAGAATCGAGCTAGATGGATCCAATACTTAGTTTTCTGAGATCTGGCACTCTCCCTGAAGGCAAGAAATAGGAAAACAAAACCATCATTGATGGCGTAAAAAAATGGCTTGAAAGTGCAAAAGGAAAGTGGGTTAAAGAGTTAACCCATGTGTTATGGGCCTACCGAACCACAGTACGACTCTCGACCGGGGAAACTCCCTATTCCTTGACCTACAAAAGTGAGGCTGTTATTCCACTGGAAGTCGGTCTCCTAACTATCCAGTCAGAATTGTTCGAAGATAAAAGTAACGAAGAAGCCATTGCTCAAGCACTAGACATAGCAAAAGGCCGAAGAGAAGCAACACTGATCAGAGTTGTAGCCTATCAGCAGAAGCTTATCAAGGGTGTCAACAAGAAAGTTCTCCCAAGGTAATTTACACCTGGTGAATTGGTTTTGGGCAAAGTTATGGACCACAAAAAGGTGCTTGGCAAAGGAAATTCAGGACCTAACTGGAAGGGGCCTTACAAGGTTACAGTCGTTGCTAGAAATAGAGCATACTACCTGGAGGATCTCAAGGGCAAAGCCATACCTCAGTCCTAGAATATAGCAAACCTCAAGAGGTACTATCAGTAGACTATCCCCCTTAAATATCTATCAAAGTGTGACGACATTTGTCTTTTGATCAATGGAAGACGTCTCTCCGCTTCCTTGAACATTTGTTTCCAACACCTGTACAGTCTTAAGGCTAGAACAGATTGATCAACTCAGCCCCTAAGATTCAAGCTCTGGGGGCATAGTTCAAACTAAGGATGGTTTTAACTAAGGCAGAGTTAGCAATAACTCTCGAAATAAGCTTCATTGGGAATGAATGAATTTTAGCAAAGTCAACGAGTGACCTTTCGAATTAGCTTCGGTTTTTACCGAACAGAATTAGCTTTGTTGTTTACCAAACGGACTTAGCTTTGGTGTTTACCAAACGGACTCAGCTTTGGTCTTTACCAAATGGAATTAGTTTCGGAGCAATCGAACGGACTTTGGTTTTGGTTAGGACTCAAACAGGCCAAGTGGAATTGTTTGGTGGAATTATGTTTGGCTACTAAAATGGAACTTAGCCAAGTGGAATTGTTTGGTGGAATTATGTTTGGCTACTAAAATGGAACTTAGCCAAGTGGAATTGCTTGGTGGAAACAGCACTAAACTAATCATTTCTTTTATGCAGATCACATAATCTTCACAAATGATTCTTTCTTAAGTACAACGTACATTAACACTTCAATACTGTGGCATAGAAACAGAGTTGGAGCAGACTTGGGTCAATTCTTTTAGGACCAAACTTTCAGTATTACTCTTACTTAGCTCCAGGTGAGGGCAAACAATTGTTTTTTCGAAACCAACCTGGATCTAAATAAGACATCACTTCTTTGTACCTTTTTGTCCCATTCAAATACGCTCATGCTATCAAAGTTGAAACAGACTTAAGCAGTTCTGCCAAAAAACAAGATCTTCAGTACCAACCTTACTTGGATCCAGGTGGAGGCAAACAATTGTTTTTCTTGGAACCAACCTGGACCTAAGTAAGACACTCTCCTTCGATTACAAGACAAGCATAGCCATGCAACATATTGAATAACCAGACCGAGTAGCCATTCGGCCCTAAGGTCCCAATAGTGCTCGGCCAGGGGCAAACAGTACAAATAACATTCAGACATAGAAGCAAGAAAGCATCAGCTTGTAAAATCAAAAGGAAAATTCCAACAAAGGCACAGCTGACCTCACAAACAACAACAAAAAAGAAGAAAATTATCTTGGCAAACATAAGGGGGTAACTTCTCAGGAAGACCAAGCTCTAGTACAACATAAAGTACAAGGAAGAAAAAACAAAATGTGAAAAATTTCAAATTGTTTCAAAGATCACTTCAACTTTCATCACAAGGGGGAATCTCAGAAGCAAGGTTCATAACCTTGTCCAAATCATCCTTAGGAGGAGAAGCAGATGCAGCTCTAACATCTTGGGAAACAAGGACCTCCTTGACCACCTCCTTTGCAGCTTCAATCTCTGGGTTCTCACCCTCTTCAGTATGCACTGTCCTGTTGGCAGCATCACTCTCTGAAGTCTTGTTCACAGAGCTAGTACCTGGAGATCTTTGATTGGGAAATAGTAGGTGTGGTAGCAGTTTTCAAACTCAAGAATTTGGAAGGAACATGGATGTCCTAGAACAGAGCGGACCCTTCAAGAACTTGGGCAGCAGTTATGGCACTTGTCCAGCCTTTGAGAAAAACCTTGTCGTGCAAAACCAAAACTAAGGGAAAGACAGAGAAATAGCAATGGTCGCTGGATATAGTGGCACAAGGGCCAGTAATTTACGACGAAGATAGAAAAACAAGAGAAAAGAAGGGCTTCAAATGAACTTATAGTGATTTGACAAGAGGACGACAAAGAACGAAGGTCTTGAAGACTGGAATAAAAAAAGAACGGCAGCGTTTGGAACCCACAGTGATGGCGGCAAGTGTCTAGATGGAACACTGTTGAAATAATGATGGGAGAATGAAAGGGTTTTTCAAAACTTTGAAACAAGCAAAGAGGATGAAGAGACAACCTTAGGGTATTTATGACCTTTGACCGGCGTAATGGTACAAATCACGTTCTTCTGTATGAAATCAGCTTACTATCTCTACAAACCAGTGCCATGTTGCCACATGTCTTTATGGAAGGACACATGCAGAAGTGTGTGTAAGGATTGAACCGCCACCAAGGCCAAACTGGAGTAGATCCAAAGCAATGCAATGGTTCGAGTGACATACATTAGCTCCCTTCAAAGGAAACCTTAGCACGAGCTAGGGGCCAAATCAAGGGGCTGATTATGAAACGGGGTCAGATCCAAGCCTTGGGCCGGCCCAATCCACTAAAGCCCAAATCCAAGTGGGTTAGATAAACATATGGGCAAGCCAATTAAGCCCAACTCCATGATCAACAGTCTACCCAAGTTCTCAAGCACTTGGGCCCAACTCGCAGTGGAAAGGCTAGTCCAGCCGCGATGCTGGGCTGGGCCGAGCTACAAGACTTAATCTATGGGCTGAGCTAATAGGCCAAACCCATCAACAGAACTAAAGTGGCCTGAGCCCATACAAAGATATCCAAATGGACCAGCCCATCTCTACAAATGATCTTGTAAAAGGTCGAGCCGAGGCACAACGGTACCGAGCCGAGGAAACCTCTTAGAGAAACGTGGAAGCTATGAATGCATGCACATGTAGGATGCCACCTCAGTTGGTCCCCTCTCCCTAGAATCACGGAATTGGTTGATCAAGGGAATGTGGTCTGGTATTAGCATGATTACAACAAGTATGTGCATCCATTATCAACAACTTGATGGTCCCCTACCTTGAGCAATGTTAAAGGAAGCTTGGCAATACCAAAGCTCCATGAAACCATCTTGGGCAACAAGCAAGGTTTTCTATAAAAGCCTCACTCTCTTTACATTGAAGGTATCTAATCTAATCTTAACTTGAGCACAACCAAATTTACTCTTTTCATTTCCTCTCTCTATACCTAGAGAGAGAGTCCTTCATCTTCTTCGATCACTCATTTCCATGCCGGAGGGGTTTTCCGGCCAAGCCCAGCCGGGTAGCCTTGACGGTGTTCTGTGTTGCAAGTCCTCGGTTCCTAGACAGTCCATTCAGTTGTGGAGCTCCGATCCACTTTCATCTAGTCTGATATTCGGTACGGACCAGAAGAAAAAGATAGATCTTACGTTTCTAGATGCCGCTTCCCTCACAGTGAGTTGACTAAGGAACTTCTTCTTTGTGATAGCCTTTAGTAAGTAGTAGAGTGAGGCCTCCACCCAGGATTACTGAAGGGACTTGTAAATACATGGAAGATTGAAGCTTTTTAGTGATTTTCTTATAGTTTTTCATGATGATGTACCAATTTGATGAAATTCTAAATTTCTATATGAAAAAATTGTTAATTTTTATGGTACAAATTTGTAAGATATTACCTTGATAAACATTGCTACTCATGACATAAGTGTCTGATAAGCTCCAATGTTTGATTGTTTCTAGCTTATCCTATTGGTGCTCTCTTTGGCTAGTATATTAGTGTTGTGTTACTTAGAAATTTATTATGTTGTTAAATTTAAAATTCAGCTGCCTTTGCCTATTGAATATGTTTTGAATGATAAGCAAGAGGAATGGAATTCAATCAGAGTGACAAAGATGGGCTCAACGGTTTCTTTGTCAAGAACTACCTAGACTTTTGTAGCTAATTTGCTATTGTGTTAATTTTTGTGTGTTTGACACTTTTGTAAAGAGTATCATCAGTTATTACTATGTTTTTTCCATTGTTCAGATGGATTAGATGTTTGTCATGTGATCTGTTATTACTATGACGCCTTGACACTTCCCCGGAAACATATAAATTGAGAATGAAGTTCTTTTTCAACATTTGTCCATCTCGAGTATTGCCGAAAGGACTACAAAGGAATCGAATTGTGAACATGCCAAACCACAGATTTGCTTGAAGTATGTATTATTGAGTAACCACCAATATTAGCCTAAACCAGTTTTGATCTCTCAAAAATACAAAGCTCTGTTATTCACTTGTTTGACAATATGATTGCATTGCACCAACCCCATCATTGCCAATCATCTTTATTTTTTTCCCCTTGTAGGAAAATTCTCATGGTAAAAGGCTTGACAGTGGAACATTGTTTATTGTGTAAAAGTTTCTATTATATTGAATTTGATCTTATTTCATAATTTCAACAAATTACTTTTTTTTATTTTTTTTTTATTTTTTTATAATTTGAATAATTCTCAATGAAACTTTGTATGTTTATCTCAGTGAAGTTTGTAAATAAACACTGAATTTTGAACCAAAAGGTCAATGAAAATACAAGAGATCTCATATTTCAAGGCTTGTGGATTAATGAAGAAACCGGTCTTAGATTATTTGACTCTAGGAAAAGAAAGGCCCTAGCTTGTAGAATGAAGTTACTTCTTGGCGTTTCATTTGTGTGTTTCATGTAACTCTCGGCATCACTTTGTTAACTATCCCCACCGAAATATACCATTATAATATGTTTTCATGTGAATTTGTCATGTTGCTTGCAGATGTGTTCCTTTTTTAATATTTATGCAAAATGGTTTAGAAAAAGGATCCTTGGAACCAAACTCTTAACCTCTTTCTTTTGCTACAAAAAGAATTTGTTTATTTTTTGTTTGCTCCTTTTGAACATTTTTTTTTAAAGATGGATAAAAAATCACATCCCTTCATTTGAAATCTATAAGAGGGAGTTTGACACTAATAGTAAAGAGCAATGAACTGGGGCTTAACTATTTTTTAACAAACTCTTAATTGAGATGAGAAGAACTTTAAATGAAGAAATGAGCCATATATGTCAAAGGTCTATCTTATTGTCCATCAAAAAACTTTTTGTTTGTTTATGACTACATGAAAGAAATTAAATTCTAAATTTTGTTTGTTTATGACTATAAGCATGAAAGAAATTAAATTGTATCTTCTTGTCCAGTAGATACAATGTTCCTCTTGATTGTGACCTTAAAATTGTTAAAATTGAAGGGGTAAGAAAATCTATATTTCTATCAAATTAGGCATCTGATGTGATTTGGAGTTGACAAACTACCTTGCTATTAAATTAGGCATGAGTTCTTAGGCATTATTAGTGAACATTTGATCCTTGAACATAAAATGCCTTATCATTTTTGTGTGTTTGACACTTTTGTAAAGATTATCATCAATTATTACTATGTTGTGGTCATTGTTCAGATGGGTTAAATGTTTGCCATATAATCTGCTGATGATGATGATGATAATTTTTTTTTTGGGATCAAGGTGATGATGATGATGCTCACCTGTGGCATCCTTAGCTCAGCCTTCGTATGTTTAGGGGAAATCAAGTGATTACTTCCTACATCTTAGATCTTATAGAGTAACCATGTTGTAAAAATCAAATGGCTCCTTGATTGTTTAACATAACAAAAGTTCTAATTTGAGTTTTGTTGGTGACCTTTCAGCATCTGGTATCATATGGAACTCCACTTTCATTCCAAGCTCTTTATCCTCATGGAGGTCTTTATGGTCCTTCTAACATGACTCTGGTAATTGTAGTCTCACAGTAAATTTTGTTTTAATTTTGATGAGTTTGTTTTGTATAATTTTTGTTTTGATTTTGTCTTAAGATTCCTGATTTTTTCTATGATATTTCTGTGAGATGATTAATGATTGTTAACTCTTTTCAAACTAGTATTCATTCTAAGAACAATTCTGAACCTCTTTGTACCCCTGTTGAAAAAGGTTTTGACATCCAAGTTAGTCAACTAATGTGCTCTTTGTATCCATTTTTATTTTGGGATTAGGGTGCAGCTGTCGTAAATATAAATACAGAGACAAAAGGAAAGGCCAAAGGAAATTCAAGGAACATAGTTTTGGCAGAAAAGGGAAAAGCCATTTTAGGCTTTGACAAATGATGATGCCTCACGAAGGTGTGCTAGTGCTCCATAAAATATTCAGAGATTTTGAAACTCTCTCTTTTTTTTAAAAAAAAAAACAACAAATTACTATATAATCTGGTCATGATGATGATGATGATGATGATGATGATGATGATAATTTGTTTTTTCATATGTAATATTATAGTGCTAAATTTAATATTGATGTATATTTTTGCAGGTAGTGTTGAAGGAGTGGTTGATATGATTGGCGGGTGATAATGAGAGCTAAATTGAGATTTTTTTTTTTTTTTGAGTACTTGAATTTTTTTATAAATACTTGTAAGGATAGTTGATAGGTATTTGTTTTGCATGTAGAGAAGTTTATATTTTGTGTGCGCAATTTTTTTTTTTTTTAAAGAAAGATGATTTTAATGGAAGAGATGGAAAATAATACATGCAAGTTAAAATTTTCACATATATCACTTTACATTTATTGTATATAATATTTGAATATATATATATATATATGAAAATATAGGTTGGTAAAACAATGTAGGTTTTTTTTTTTTTTTTTTTTTTTTTTTTTTTTTTTTTTTTGTGACGGAAAAATATTAGTTACCAGAAGGAGATTAGGCAATCGCAAATAGTTTGCGGCTATTATTTTGCGGTTGCAAAAAGTATTTGTCACCACCACATTCGCGTCCCCCATTTGCCGTCGCAAGGTTCATCACAAATGGTCTTTTGTGACTATATTTCTATTATTTGCAACAGCTTGTAACGGTCGCAAAAAATAGTTTTGCTAGTAGTGACATATGGTCCAATTTGCAAAAAGGCATACAACCCTTCATCATGGATGGCTCTAATAAATCTAACAAGATTTAAATTTCCCAAAAAATCATACTGTGTAAATGGTATGAAAAAAGTTAAATTCATACAGAGATGAAGAGAAATTAATCTATGAGAAAAAATGATAGGCGAGAAGACATGTCGATATATTGGCTCATGGGCATTCCAAAAGACATAAGTCTCAATGGCATTGATGCCTACTTCCTTTGCTTTCGTGATCAAAGATGGCCCATCTAAAAAGCAATTTTACAAATTTAACATTCAATTATATTAAAGTATAACTTGATTGTCTTTAACACGAGCATCCATAAATTCTACTAGGAAAATAAAACTTTTAAACTAAACAACATTAACTCTATTTGATTTTGAAAGTAGTTGGAGTCTTTTATTTTGTGTTCTTGTTGTCTTTAGGAATTTTTTCATATTTAATTAAAAAAAATTAAATGAAGTTAACCTTGATGTATCTAAAAAAATAAAATATCTATGAATTTTTTTACAAATTGTTTTATAAATATTTTACTTTTTAAATATATTTAGACTAAGAGAAAGTAAACGGTAAAAAAAATTGATTAAAATGTTTAAAATGTTCAAACACTAAAAAATAAAAATTTAAAACTCAAATTGTTTTTTAAAATTATTAACCAAACAGGATGATTTAAACTTCTCAAACAGTATGTCACGTCCCGCCAAATTACCTAGACAAAATTGTCTACCAATAGGAGGTCTTAAGGAAGGGAGACTAATGGAATATTCTGAAAGCTCCTGGAAGACTTGAGAAAATATGGGAATATGGTACATAATTCTATAATGTACATGGAAGGATTTAGAATAGGCTTTATAGCATTTAAGTGAAGATTGGAGGAATGGAAATAATAGAAGTTTCTAGAACCTCCTAGAAAAATGGAGGTGGTAAAAGATCATTGTACCTACTTCTAGAAAGAGGTAGATGTTTGTATAGATATTTTTAGGAAGAATTCTAAAAGCCTCTTATAGGATAAGGAAAGCTTCCATGAGAAGCTTCTTCATAGTCCTTTTCTTGTATGCTCTAGAATATTCTAGAAAATGCCTAAGATGCCTATAAATAGGAGAGTTGGCTCATTTGCTCCATCCATGATCCAAGAGTTGTAAAGCTTTCTCAAAGTGAATATAAAAGACATTCTCTCAAACTCTCATTATCTTCTTATTTGTCTTTCTTGCAAGTTTGTGAATTAGGCTGACTTAGCATCATCAAAATTATTATATGATAATTACACTTTTATAATACGATAGAATTAAAATTATCGAAATACACAATAATTTAACTAAAATTAATATATATATATAAGCATTCAAGTAACAAATTTATAAACGATAGCGCCTATATTATCAAAATAAATAATTAATATCATACTTTATTTTTAATTTTAATTTAAAATGAAAATGAAAACGAAAATTATTGTTTTATAACACACATTGTACCATAAACTATATTTTGAAAAAAAAAAAATCACACGTGCATTGCACGAGAACTTTTAGTTTGTCACAATGGAAAAGACATGAATCAAATTGAATTAAAAGGTTAAATTATAGGGAACATTGATATAATTTATTCATATCTAAATTGAAAATGCATGTAGTAGATTTTTCCTCTAACACACACAAAAAAAAAAAGAGAAAAGAAGACCAATTAGTCATATTTTGTAGATGTATATTATATAATTATAAATAGGAATAAGAACACAAGTGGTGTTATTGTGTCTATCTATTTTCCATGAAGAATTCCATCAAATAAAAATGCTTGGCAAGAACTAGGTAATAGTTATCTCAAGAGAAATGTGAGGGGTTTCGTATTTAGGGTTTAAAATTTTGGGAAAATTGATTTAAGATCCCTACCCAACTTTTGGTAGGAGAAGAGGTCCACAATAATATTTTTTGATAACTAAGGTCCCTCAACCTTATTTTAGGTTGTAAAAGACCTAATTTACCCTTCTTTATAACATACGTTTGTTTGGATTTTCGCAAACTGAATATTCTATTACTATTTTGTAGAAGTTATCAAGGGGATGGACTTCACGGTGGAGATTTCGTAGGGATTTTGCAAGTGTTACAGTGGACTTAACGATGGAGATTGCTATGATCGTATAGGTGTTGTAGCGGTATTGATTGTTTTTGTTTTGATTTTCAGTGGAGTTGAATTAGGTTTGTTTTTTATGGAGATTCCATATGAATTTCGATTTTCAATTTGAATTGTACGTAAGGATTCTGTCACGCCCTCAAAAATAACCCATAACATATACAATAATAAGATGCATTACTCAAGTAAATAAACCGCAATTTATTCATCAGAGTATTACTAAAATAAGACATTACATGTAACATCAAAATAAATGCCCTATGGGCTTACAACTTGCCAAGCCAACACTTGGTCACAAAATTATGAGTTCTAACTCAAATACAAATAAAGCCCTAGGCTTGAATGTTTACATGTACGTCAAATAAAAACAAATAACTTAAAACAAGGCTTCAAAATTCGGTTCCTTCCAAGTTAAGTCCTTGGAGGTAGCGAATCACCTGGACCTGAAAATGATGTTCCCTTAAAGGGTGAGCCACAGCCCAGTAGAAATATACTAAACCAATTATAAGCATTGAATAAAGCAATAGCATTCAATAGATGGTTAACCATGATAATCAATTATATCAATATACAATCTTAAGACACTAATGTCTATGACACTTATCAATATCCATTATTATCAATATGGCTCAAAACCTGGCCAAACTTACAACTGTGAACTATATAGCATATTCACATTACTTTCAATATCAACAACATAAATGAGACTCAGGCTCATATCAAAACACTTCATACTTTCAGATTGATACACATTTTAGTGCTGTATCAATAAAACACTTCAATATAAATAAGCACACATAAAAGTGATACTAATGGAGTCCATCCCCTATCTCCTCCCAAACAAAATCCGGTTTAGAGGTCCATCCCCTATCTTCCCCTAAACCGTGGAGTACATCCCCTATCTCCTCCCACACAATATGCATATGCAATGCTCAACCAATACATGTATTTTTCTGTATTAATTCAATAGTCAAAATTAATGACTTAGCCAATGTAATTAGTTCCAGTTTGCCCTAATCCACATGCAATGTCTACAACAATCATGACTATCCTCCACCGATAGCCCAAAACAGTTATTTCTAAACAAGAAATAAAATACAATCACAATAATAATCTCCACAGTTAAATAGGAGAGTGATTAAATAATCCAACTACACCATTTAAACTTATAAATCCCCAATTCCTTGAATTCAACTAATATTCCCAATTTTCCTCAAATTAATTATACAAATCAATTTATTAAAACAACTAGGGTTTTTCCCGAAATTACCAAAATACCCCCACCATATTAAAGTACCAAAACTTAGAACAAAACTCATAAGATAGAGTAGGAAATCCCTACCTCGAAGAAATAACCCAAAAATTAGAAGACGGAGATGATGACCCAAACTCCAAAGTGCTCCAAAACCAAGATCGTTCAGATTAAACTGAAGCCCTCGACCCACACTATCTTTTTAATAAAGGATCTAGAGTAGAAACACACTCTAAGTAGATCAAACATAAGAGAAAAGGTGAGTAGGGAGAGAGAAAACTCAGAACTAGGGTTTGGGATCAAAAAGAGGATGAAAAACTGTTTAAAATCCCGCTGCTGCCTATTTAAATTGGACAGGTTCGCTCGAGCGAAGACATGGTCGCTCGAGCGACCAGACACAAGAAACGCTCACTCGAGCGAAGAAAATCTCGCTCGAGCCAAGAATGCAATGCTTCAGGTCTGCAACCCAGAAGCATGCTCAAGCGACAGGATGCTCGCTCGAGCGAAGAACTCGAAAACATACACCTCGCTCGCTCGAGCGAAGAAAAGCTCGCTCGAGCGAAGAAACACTGCTCTCAGGTCTATACCAGACGCAATCTCTCGCTCGAGCGAAGAAACCCTGGCTCGAGCCACCAGAGACAAAACTCAACCCTCGCTCGAGCGACCAAACCCTCGCTCAAGCGACCAACACAAAAACTAGACAGCAACACTTGGTTTCCGGACCCAACCAACCTGAAACAAACCTACCCAACACATCCTATAACTCAAATGAGAAAATAAAGGACGACAGCAACAATTATACAATGATAGGATCCACGGAACCTAAGTCTGGATACAGTAATAAAATAGGACAAGACCGGGGTCGCTATAACCTTCCCTCCTTAAAGAATTTCATCCCTGAAATTAAGCATAAGTTTTTCAAAAACAGGTTTTTCTCCAATTCCTACAATATGACAATACAATCATAAACCACTTGACCCAATACCGGTCATTTTATCTCTTATCAAGAGGCATTTCACAATATGTATATAAAACAACATATATTTCAACCTGTATCAGCATTATGCATTTTCCTTCCAATTTTAACAATTTCAATATACATGATTCCCATTTCCATATCATATTCAATTCCATGATATATATAAAAACACATTCAATCTATAAATGTGACATTCCACTTCCGTTATGAAGCAAATTTCAAACAACTATCATTAAACCAAAACATTCTCAATGTTTTACAACTTAAGACATATATATAAAATCCTTAAGTCCAACAATATTACAAAAAAATTACATATCAATAAACATGTCCGGATATTTCTCGCGGACTCCCAACTCACGTTCCCAAGTGGCTTCCTCCATCCTGTGATGTTTCCACAAAACCTTTACCAAAGGGATGGTCTTGCCTCGCAAAACTTGATCTCGTCTATCCAAGACTCAAATTGGTCTCTCCTCATACGAGACATCCTCGTCAACCACTAAATCAGTCCAATCCAACACATGTGATGGATCCGGCTCATACTTCCGAAGCATACTCACATGAAATACGTCATGTACTCCGGACAACTGTGGTGGCAAAGCTAAACGATAAGCAGCCTCGCCAATCCTCTCAAGGATCTCAAAAGGACCAATGAACCGAGGGGACAACTTCCCGCTCTTCCCAAACCTCATCAATCCCCGTCTAGGTGATATCTTCAGAAAGACATGGTCACCCACCTCAAACACTAAAGGTCTCCTCCTACGGTCAGCATAAGATTTCTAACGACTCTGGGCTGTAACAAGTCTCTTACGGATAAGCTCAACTTTCTCCGTCGTTTCCCTCACCAACTCCGGACCCAATAGAGGTGCATCACCCACCTCGGTCCAACAAACTGGAGATCTACACGGTCAGCCATACAAGGCCTCAAACGGTGCCATACCAATACTAGACTGGAAACTGTTGTTGTAGGAAAACTCCACCAAAGGCAAGTACCTCTCCTACGACCCACTGAAATCAAGAACACAACCCCGAAGCATATCCTCAAGGATCTGAATAGTACGCTCGGACTGCCCGTCAGTCTGAGGATGATAAGCTGTGCTAAAGGTCAACTTAGTGCCTAAGGCACTCTGCAAACTCTACCACAACCGAGCAGTAAAACGAGGATCTCTATCTGAGACGATCGTCACTGGAACCCCGTGCAACCTCACTATGTCCCGAATGTATAAGTCGGCAAGATGATCTACCGAATCTCTCACGCGCATAGGAATGAAGTGCGCCGACTTAGTCAACCGGTCTACAACCACCCAAATAGCATCACTACCCCGCTGAGTCCTCAGAAGACCCACAACGAAGTCCATAGTGACATGCTCCCACTTCCACTCGGCAATAGGCAAGGGTTGCAACAAACCCGCTGGCCTCTGATGCTCGGCCTTCACTTGCTGACAAGTAAGGCACTTAGACACGAAAGTTGCCACATCTCTCTTCATACCCCGCCACCAAAACTGGCGACCTAAATCCCGATACATCTTAGTGCCTCCCGGATGCACCGCAAGGAGCGAATGATGAAACTCTCGGAGTACCTCCTCTCGACAAGACTCCGGCACAAACAGACGGTCTCGGTATCTCACACTCAGGTCGGGATACACTGTCAAACCCTTCTCAACCTTCCCACCGGAAATCTTCTCACGGAGGGATTCTACCTTAAGGTCACCTCTCTGAGCCTCTAACACTCGAGTCACAAGTGTAGGCTGTGCAACAACAGAAAACAAAGCCGCAGCCTCAACTGATTCGCCCAGAAGCAAATCGAACTCTCCAATTGTACCCAACATCTCCCATTCTCAGATGGCTATACTAGCAACGTCCCCAACAGATTTCCTGCTAAGGGCATCAGCCACAACATTGGCCTTCCCCGGATGATAATGCAACTCGAAGTCATAATCCTCAATAAACTCCATCCACCTCCTCTACCTCAAATTCAAGTCTTTTTGTGTAAACAGATATTTCAGACTCTTATGATCTGAGAATACCTCGAATTTCTCACCATATAGATAATGCCTCCAAATCTTCAAGGCAAATATCACAGCTGCCAACTCTAGATCGTGCGTAGGGTAATTCTTCTCATGAATTTTCAACTGTCGTGAACCATAGGCAACCACTTTCTCGTCTTGCATTAACACACAACCCAGACCCTCTCGTGAAGCGTCACAATAGACTGCATAACCCAACTCTCTCTCCGGAATAATCAATACTGGAGCGGTGGTCAGTCTAACTTTCAACTCCTGAAACGACTTTTCACAAGTCTCACTCCATACAAATTTGACTCCCTTCCGAGTCAATCTAGTAAAAGGCGAAGCTAACCTGGAGAAATCTTTCACAAATCGACGATAATACCCAGCTAATCCCAGAAAACTACGGATCTCAAACACACTCTTAGACTGTGCCCAATCTTGCACTGCCTCCGTCTTAGATGTATCAACCGACACCCCTTCCCCAGAAACGACATGGCCTAAGAATTTCACCTCTTCTAGCTAGAACTCACACTTCCCAAACTTAGCATAAAGCTTATGGGCTCTAAGTAACTCAAGCACCACTCTCAAGTGTTCCTCGTGCTCCTCTGAAGGTGAATAAATCAGAATGTCGTCCACAAAGACGACTACAAAACGATCTAAGAATTCTCTGAAGATCCGGTTCATCAAATCCATAAACACTGCCGGTGCATTGGTGAGCCCAAATGGCATCACCAGAAACTCATAGTGGCCATACCGCGTACGGAATGCCGTCTTCGGAATATCCTCCTTCCTAACTCTCAACTGATGATAACCCGATCTCAAGTCTATCTTAGAAAAACAACGGGAACCCTTCAGCTGATCAAACAAATCATCTATACGAGGCATATGGTACTTATTCTTAACCGTAACCCGATTCAATTTCTGGTAATCTATACACAGTCTCAAAGCACCACCTTTCCTTTTAACAAAGAGGGCCGGTGCTCCCCACGGTGAAACACTAGGACGGATATAGCCCTTATCTAACAACTCCTAGAGCTGAATCTTCAACTCAACTAACTCGGCTGGGGCAAAACGATAAGGTGCCATAGAAATTGGCGCCGTGCCGGGCGCTAGGTCAATAGAGAACTGAATCTCTCGATACGGTGGCAAACCAACAAGATCCTCGGGAAAGACGTCCGAGTACTCACAAACCACCCTTGGCAACACAATCTGAGTCTCATCAACCTCACTAATCGAAAGATTAGCAAGTAGACCACTAAGCTCACTCCGCCCTCGTGAAACATACCCCGGTGGCAAAACACTACCAACCCGATCCCCTAGAAAATGGAAACACTCTCCGCTAACGGTACAACAAGTGACCCTCTGACGGTAGCAATCAATAACTGCCCGGTATGACGATAACCAGTCCATACCCAAAATAACATCAAAGCCCTTCATAGGCATAACTACAAAAGAAAATGGGATTCTATGATCATCGACCTCTATATCACAACCCCTAATAGCTTGTTTCAAGATCAATTCACCCCCAAGAGGTGACACTACACAGATAGGAGACGCTAACTGAGCTAACTCCAACTCCAAAACAGATGCAAATGCAACAGACACAAAGGAATGAGATGCACCCGTATCAATCAAAACATTAGCAACCGAGTTCCAAAACAAGAAGGTACCTCTCATAACCGATGGAGCCGGTACAAGGTCTTGTGCAGTAACAGCATACACGCGCCCAGACAACCTCTGATCAACCTGCTCACCCCTAGGAGCATAAAACTGCTGCACAGACTGGGACGATGAAGCCCCCTGATTGGCCTTCGAGGCCTGACCCGACTGAGCTGACTGCTGACCTTGAGTCTGCCTCAAACCTGATGCACTAGGTGTGCCAGTCAACTGTGGGCAATACCTCTTCATGTGCCCTGCCTGACCGCACTGAAAACAAGTGAGCGGCTGGCCTCTACCCTGACTCTGGCGCTGAGATCGAGCCGAAGAAGATGCTGTTCTCTGCCCTCCTCCCCTCTGAGGACAAACTGGAGACTTGTGGCCCAACTGGCCACACTTGAAACAGGTAATGTCTCCCTGGCTGCCTTTCCCAAAACTTGCACTCGGCACTGGAAAAGTGGATCTAGAAAAGCTACCCTGAGACTACTGAGGAGTATAACCTCTCTGCCTCTTGCCATCACTCTGGCCATCCTGACTCCTCTTGGAGCCTTTCTGCCCTTCCTCCTCCTCCTGCATCATGATCTCAGTATGGGCTGCAGCATCAACCAGACGCCCATAATCCCGAATCATAGACCCAACAATTCTCAACTTGAGGCCGCGCCTCAACTTCTTCTCAAACTCAATGCAGCAGCGTTCCTCAAACGCCACCAACTCAGGTGCAAACCTGGAAAAACTAGTGAATGCAGCCTCAAACTCGGCCATTGAAGAACTCGACTGCTTAAGCTGACAGAACTGGTCTCTCAGCTTCTCCCTGACTGCTGGAGCTAAAAACCTCTCCTGGAAAACATTCACAAAAGCCTCCCACGTAGCTCCTATGCGACCCTTGGTGAACTTCCACCACTGAACCGCATCCCCCTTCAGCTGGAAAGATGCCAAGGTCACCTTCAACCCCTCGTCTTCGATGCCAAGCATCTCAAACGTCTTCGTTGTCTGTTCGAGCCATTCATCTGCGCTAAGCGGCTCTTTTGGATCACCCACAAATTCGTCCGGATTGGACCGGAAGAACTCCCTCTTCAGAAAAGAAGGTCCAGCATCTGCAACAACAATTTGGGCTGGATTCGCAGCCCTCAGAATGCCAACTGATTCCCTGAATGCCCCTGCTATCTCTCGGGCTAAAGCGCCCATAGCCTGCTGGCCTACTAGCTCGGCCACATTGGCCTGACCAACACCTTCCTGCACTGCTGGAATCTCCTCTGGCACAGGCACTTTCTGCCTACCCAGCCTACCACGCCTACCGCGTCCTCGTCCTTGTCCTGACATCCTAATACAAGAAACAAAGACGTTAGCACATTAATAAATGTGCCGAAACTAAACACTCTCGTCCTAATGCATTGGACAACAATAATTCATTCCACGTAAGCACATAATCACATAAGCACCTACGAATTTCATTCCCGGATAATGATAGTTCCAAAGTGTTACTATAGTTCTGGTTGGAAACAACAGTGATCAAGTGCCTTTCCAACAAGACCACTAGAAACTCAAGGGTCCAATCAACATCCCAGAAACTACGTTCCATACCCACATAATCACATAAACATGTTATCAAATAAGCATACAACAGTACACTAAGTCTCTATCAAACGAGACAAACCCAATGTGATACTAATCACTTCCCACGTACCCAAAGTATTCAAACCCGGTACGCTCTGATACCAAGTTGTCACGCCCTCAAAAATAACTCATAACATACACAATAATAAGATGCATTACTCAAGTAAATAAACCGCAATTCATTCATTAGAGTATTACTAAAATAAGACATTACATGTAACATCAAAATAAATGCCCTATGGGCTTACAACTTGCCAAGCCAACACTTGGTCACAAAATTATGAGTTCTAACTCAAATACAAATAAAGCCCTAGGCTTGAATGTTTACATGTACATCAAATAAAAACAAATAACTTAAAATAAGGCTTCAAAATCCGGTTCCTTCCAAGCTAAGTCCTTGGAGGTAGCGAATCACCTGGACCTGAAAATGATGTTCCCTTAAAGGGTGAGCCACAGCCCAGTAGAAATATACTAAACCAATTATAAGCATTGAATAAAGCAATAGCATTCAATAGATGGTTAACCATGATAATCAATTATATCAATATACAATCTTAAGACACTAATGTCTATGACACTTATCAATATCCATTATTATCAATATGGCTCAGAACCTGGCCAAACTTACAACTGTGAACTATATAGCACATTCACATTACTTCCAATATCAACAACACAAATGAGACTCAGGCTCATATCAAAACACTTCATACTTTCAGATTGATACACATTTTAGTGATGTATCAATAAAACACTTCAATATAAATAAGCACACATAAAAGTGATGCTAATGGAGTCCATCCCCTATCTCCTCCCAAACAAAATCCGGTTTAGAGGTCCATCCCCTATCTTCCCCTAAACCGTGGAGTACATCCCCTATCTCCTCCCACACAATATGCATATGCAATGCTCAACCAATACATGTATTTTTCTGTATTAATTCAATAGTCAAAATTAATGACTTAGCCAATGTAATTAGTTCCAGTTTGCCCTAATCCACATGCAATGTCTACAACAATCATGACTGTCTCCACCGATAGCCCAAAACAGTTATTTCTAAACAAGAAATAAAATACAATCACAATAATAATCTCCACAGTTAAATAGGAGAGTGATTAAATAATCCAACTACACCATTTAAACTTATAAATCCCCAATTCCTTGAATTCAACTAATATTCCCAATTTTCCTCAAATTAATTGTACAAATCAATTTATTAAAACAACTAGGGTTTTTCCCGAAATTACCAAAACACCCCCACCATATTAAAGTACCAAAACTTGGAACAAAACTCATAAGACAGAGTAGGAAATCCCTACCTCGAAGAAATAACCCAAAAATTAGAAGACGGAGATGATGACCCAAACTCCAAAGTGCTCCAAAACCAAGACCGTTCAAATTAAACTGAAGCCCTCGACCCACACTATCTTTTTAATAAAGGATCTAGAGTAGAAACACACTCTAAGTAGATCAAACCTAAGAGAAAAGGTGAGTAGGGAGAGAGAAAACTTGGAACTATGGTTTGGGATCAAAAAGAGGATGAAAAACTGTTTAAAATCCCGCTGCTGCCTATTTAAACTGGACAGGCTCGCTCGAGCGAAGACATGGTCGCTCAAGCGACCAGACACAAGAAACGCTCACTCGAGCGAAGAAAATCTCGCTCGAGCCAAGAATGCAATGCTTCAGGTCTGCAACCCAGAAGCATGCTCAAGCGACAGGATGCTCGCTCGAGCGAAGAACTCGAAAACATACACCTCGCTCGCTCGAGCGAAGAAAAGCTCGCTCGAGCGAAGAAACACTGCTCTCAGGTCTATACCAGACGCAATCTCTTGCTCGAGCGAAGAAACCCTGGCTCGAGCCACCAGAGACAAAACTCAACCCTCACTCGAGCGACCAAACCCTCGCTCGAGCGACCAACACAAAAACTGGACAGCAACACTTGGTTTTCGGACCCAACCAACCTGAAACAAACCTGCCCAACACATCCTATAACTCAAATGAGAAAATAAAGGACGACAGCAACAATTATACAATGATAGGATCCACGGAACCTAAGTCCGGATATAGTAATAAAATAGGACAAGACCGGGGTCGCTATAGATTCCACTTTCATATTAGTTTTTCAAGTGTATTTTGCATTATGTTTTTGTTTTTAGTTTTGATCAATTTAAAAGAGAGGCCAGCTCAGTGAAGTTGTTTATGATTTTTGGTGTTGATTTTTCATTCTCTATTATTGATCAATTTTAAAGAAAGGCCAGCTTGATAGAGTTGATTTTGATTTTTTGAGTTCATTCTTCATTCTCCTATTTTTTGATCAATTTCAAAGAGAGTTGACAGTGGAGTTGATTTTGACTTTAGAGTTTATTTTTCGTGCTTTATTTTTCATTAACATGCTTATCAATTATAAGTTTTGTTCTCTATTTTTTCAAACCAGAGAAATTTCTTTAAACCAGAGATAACTGTAAATTTCTTATCATTTTTTGTTCTTTAAGTTTTGTTCTCTGTTTTTTCTGTATTTTTGTTGGTAGTCTAGAAAAAATTGTAAGTTTGTTATTATAATCCAACGAAAATCACAGAAAAAATTATAAGTTTATATGGACAAATTATTATCAGTTTCTAATGCAGATTAAATCACAGAGAAAATTATAAGTTTGTAATTCAGTGAAAATCACAAAGAAAATTATAAGTTTGTAGTCCAGTGAAAATCACAAAGAAAATTGTAATTTGTTATGGACATGTTATTATAAGTTTTTTATTATTTTTTTTTCTCAATTGAATGTTTTGTGAGCATAACAGATCTTCTCTATGAGTTTCTTTGAGTTTGTGTGGAATAATTAGCATTTTTGTCAATTTGATGTTAATGTGTTTTTGTTTTTGTGATCTTGAAAGTGAATATAAGTTCTTAAATTTCTCTGGACTTTTATTTGTAGTTTAGAGAAAATTATAAGTTTGTTATTATAACTCAGAGAAAATCATAATTTTATTTGGACATGTTATTATAAGTTTGTTATTTTTTATTTTTAATGTCCTCTAGATTAGATATATGGGTTGGGGATTTAATTGAATGTTTTGTGATTAAATTTGAATGCTTCATTTCTGAGCAAAAGTTATTTTTCATGTTTTTTCTTTCAATTTAGATGGACAATGCAATACTTTTTTGTTATCTTGAATGTGTATATAAGTTTGTAAATTTCTTTGGATTTTGATTTGAGTCCAATATTGCACAATCACGCAGTGAAAGTTGTAAGCTTGTAATCCAGTGAAAATCACAAAGAAGCTTATAATTTCATAACAGATCCTTTGTGTGATTTTTGTCTATGATTGTGTTTAATAGTTAGCATTAAATTTCGATGTGATTCTCTCTGGATTCATTATGTTTTTTGTGATTTTTTTTTTTTTTTTTTTGTTATTTTGAAGGTGAATATAAGTTTGTAAATGTCTTTGGACTTTTATTTGAGTTCAGAGAAAATTATAAACTTGTTATTATAATCTAGAGAAAATCATAATTATTAAAAATTTCTCTGGACTTTTATATTGTTCTTGTGAAGTGTTTTTATATTGAACAAGTTATTTTTCTTATTTTTTCTTTCAGTTTAGATGGACAGTGCAGTGTTGCTGCTGAGAAATATGGGAATGATACTATTGTCATTAATGTTTCTGCAAATTGAATTTTGAGAAATTGGTTGGCATTTTGTGTAAAACATAGGAGAATTTGAAACTTGAGACGATGTGTATTTCATATTCTATTGTGGGCCATCCAAATTGTATGGTTTGAAATAATATTGATTTTCTGAATATGTTAAGGGTTGTTTGTGCACGTGGTGTTGATAAAGTTGATATTTCAGTTATTAGGTGTAATATTTCTAATCAAGAGAATGAAGTGAGGTCTAATTGGGTAGATATTGTGCATGGTGAATGTGATAGGCTCATGGATATTAAAAGAAATTCACTCTCTAAGTTTTGTTCTCACCAAGAAAAAGTGTTATTGTCGGCTAGTTGGCGAAATAATATTACGAGTGTTGGATAAAATTTTGAGGGTGGTATGGCTGAGTTCCGTACTGTTTTATGTAAGTATGTTATTGAGGTTGGTTTTCAGTTTACGTATGTTAAAAATGACAAGCTGAGGGTTACGGCGGAATATGCATATAAGGAATCAAGGGGATGCATGTGACATGTACATGCTTTAGTTGAAAAAACAAATGGGTTCTTTTACATAAGAACTTTGAACAATGAATGTTATCAAAGAAATGAAAGATAAGTATGGGGTCTGAATCAGTTATAACTATGGTTGGTTGGGGGTTAAAAAAGAAAAATATAGTACATATGGGCATTCTTGTTTGTCATTTGATCAATTATGGTGGTATTTTGATGAGGCATTGAAGAACAATCCAAGTAGTCATTTTGAGTTAGATTTTGAAGATAACAAGCGTTTCAAAAGAGTGTTTGTGGCTTTTCATGCATGCATTGCTAGTTTCAAATATTTTCAGTTGTTGTTGTTTCTTGATGGAACATTTTTGAAAGGACGATACAACGACGTTATGGTTGCTGCGACGGGGAAAGATGGGAATGAAGGTAATTGTAAATATATCTAATTTTCTCTAAGTATGTGAATTTTCCATACATGTGGAAATTGAGTGAATTTTCTATTTTTGTGGTTATGTTTTTTGAATTTTCTCTGAGACTTTGAATTTTCTCTAGAGGTGCCCATTATGTGAATTTTCTCTAGATTTGGTCAGTGTGTGAATTTTCTCTGTAGTTGGTCACTAAGTGAATTTTCTCTGGATGTTGCCAATGTGTGAATTTTTAGTGAATTTTCTCTGGATGTTGCCACTATGTGAATTTTCTCTAGATTTGATCACTAAGTGAATTTTCTCTGGAGGTTGCCATTGTGTGAATTTTCTCTGGATTTGACCACTGTGTGAAGTTTCTTTGGATGTTGGCAATGTCAAATTTCTTTGGTTGTTTATTGTTCTAATTTTCTCTTCATGTGTATATCTAATATGCTTGTTCTTATTTGTTTTGTAGGTTTTTTTCCTACAACTATTGTCGTTGTTGATGCTGAGAATAAAAACAATTGGTGTTGGTTCTTTGAACATTCATGTGAAGTATTGGAATCAAAGAGGGTCATAAGTTTCATATCAGATTGACATTGTGGTATTATGGAAATAATTGATAGGTTTTTCCCTAATTGCTATCATGGATTTTGTCTTGAACATTTGAAGAGAAATTTGAGGGATAAGTTATCATGTGGAATCATAAATTTGGTTAGGAAGATGATTGTGTCCAAGTTTTCAGCATGTGCATATGTGCCAACAAAGGCGTCATTCCATTTCAAGTTAAATGATTTAAAAAGTGAATGAGGAGACATTGTGAGTGTTTTCTTGAAAAGTTTACCATATGAAAGTTGGAGTGATGCATATTTTGAGGGGAAACATTATGGTGAAATGTATTCAAGTGTTGCTAAGTCATTCAATTCATGGATACGAGAAGCTCGGCACTTGCCAATAACAAATTTTGTGGACATGATACGGTTGTAAATCATGAATATGAGGTATGATAAAAGGATACTTTCTAGTAAATGGAATAAAGTTCTATGCCGTCGTATGGATGGTGTTGGAGAAGGCTTTCATAGATGAGAGGACATGGAATGTGAGTTTATCATCTGATAATGTGTTTGAAGTGCATTGTTTTCTTTCGGTTATGGTTGATCTTGAGTTGAGAACTTGTTCATGTCGAAAATGGAAAATAAATGGGTATCCATGTCAACATGTTGTTGCTGCAATTTTTAGGAGTGTAAAGAATTTGAATTCATTTGTTGAACCATTTTTTCATGCTGATATGTATCGTCAAGCATACTCGTTTTCAATTGGCCCTGTTCCAACTGTTGAAAAACATGTGTGTAGCATTGATGATGCTATGATTTTATCTCCATTGAGTAAGAGACCAGTTTGGTGGCCAAAAAATAACAGAATTGCTTCTACTGGAGATTTTAAAAGGGAGACGAAGTGTAGTCGATGTGAGAGTATTGGTTACCATAATAAGAGAACATGTAAAGAACCTTTATTAAATAGTTGAGGATAATACATTTTATTGATTCAATACTTCATTTGAGGATGTTAGAGGATCTTATTACAAAAATAACGTGTCTATTGTGCGTTGTGTTTAGTATTTTCTCTGATTTTTTTTTTCTATAATTTTTGGATCAATGCACTTGTGTTTTTGAAACATACTTTGGGCAGTGTGTTTATAATACCAATCAAATTAATCCAGAAAAATTTGCCAGTAGCAGAGAAAATTACTATGTATTTTATTTTTTGAAATGTACTTTTTGGACAGTGTGTATATAATACCAATTAAATTCATCCAAAGAAATTTTCCAATAGCAAAGAAAATTACTTTTTGCATTGTGTTTTTAGAAACATACTTTGGGAGTGCCTTTATAATACCAGTCAAATTCATCCAAAGAAATTTGCCAATAGCAGAGAACTTTACTATGTGCATTGTGTTTGTTAAAACATACTATAGGCAGTGTGTTTATAATACTAGTGAAATTCATCCAGAGAAATTTGCCAGTAGTAGAGAAAATTACTCTATGCATTGTGTTTTGTGAGGTCAAATTCATCCAAAGAAATTTGCCAACGGTGGAGAAAATTACTATGCGTATTGTGTTTGTTGAAACATACTATAGGCAGTGTGTTTATAATACCAGTGAAATTCATCCAAAGAAATTTGCCACTAGCAGAGAAAATTACTCTGTGCATTGTGTTTTGTGAGGTCTAATTCATCTAGAGAAATTTGCCAATAGCAAAGAAAATTACTATATGCATTGTGTTTTTTGAAATGATTGTTTTTTACCAACACAGTGCATTACAAATTACATGATCATATAGGTACCCTCTTGGCACAATACAAGTTAAATTTCTCTCTGAAATTATGGTAACTTCATACCAGAGAAATTTCTTCAGATAATTTTCTCTGTGTGGATTGTGTTGACAATCACCACTTAGCATGCATTATAAAAAAATATATATTTAACCATTGATAGCTATGCAATTTACATTAGCTAAAAGAAGATATATACATATATGTCAAACATCATCATTTCTTCATTTTATGAAAGAAAAAAATTAAAGGGTTATTCCTAATTACATTGTGCGCATTGTCTTCCTTTCACTAGTGTGCTTTCACTATTATACTTTTGGTTCTTCTTCTGGTGGTATTTGAATTGGTTATGTCCATGACCGGCCAACTTTGGTCACAAATCTCTCTATGATTTATGCCCTCATCAACCATACATCTTGTGTCGACAATGTCGAGCCGATAGGTTCATTGTTGATACATTGTCTCATTATGTGGCATACAAAGAGGCCACAATCCACACTGCATACAAATTATAGGTATAGTTAGTGTTAAGAAACATTCAAATTAGATTATCTTATTTATAGATGTTGTATGAAACTTACAAATCATTGTCTTCACTACAAGAAAAAGCAGAATTGGCGACTAAAAAATCCCTTTTCGTCGCTGAAAGTAGCATTTTTGGCGACTAAAACAATTTAGTAGCCAAATGTATACGTATTGGCGACTAAAAATCATTTTGGTCGCCGATTATATGGGTTTTAGTGACAAAAAAATTTTAGTAGCCAAAAGTGAAGGTTTTTGGCGATTAAAAACATTTAGTAGCCAAAAGTATAGGTTTTGGCGACTAAAAAATAGTTTGGTCGCCGATTATACGTGTTTTACCGACAAAAATAAATTTTCTAGCCAAAAGTGAAGCTTTTTGGCTACTAAAAAAAATTTAGTAGCTAAAAGTCTACAATTGGCGACTAAAATTCAGTTTAGTCGCAAAAGTGTAGGTTTTTGGCGACTAAAAATAAGTTTAGTCGCCAAAAGTGGTTATTTTTAGGCGGGAATTAATTTTTTTAGCGACTAAAAAATAATTAGTAGCCAAAAGTATAAAATTGGCAACTAAAAAACAGATTTAGTCGGCAAAAGTGGTCTCCTTTTTTTTTTAGTAAATAATTTATTTTTTACATAAATTATATTGAATAAAAATAATTATGTTTATATATATAGTTTTATATTAATACGGGTCAATATACTATATAAATAATATATGTTGCATATATAATCATGTGGTGTTGTAGAGACATAGTACAGATAGTGTGTTGTTTAAGGTTTAGAATGTGGAAGGTTGGTGGTTCGAATCTCAGCAGAAGAAAAGTTAGTATTTTTTTTTTCACGGAACGACTTTTGGTGACTAAAATTATTGGTTGCCAAAAGTGTTGCTTTTGGCGACTAAAAGGTTTGGTCGGCGATTCCTTGACTATTGGCGACTAAAAGATTAGTCGGTAAATGTATAATTTTAAAAAGTATAATTGACTATTGGCAACCAAAATTTTGGTCGCTAAAGACCTGTTTTTTGCCGAGTAAAACTTTTTTAGTCGCCAATACCTTCCCCGACTGTGTTTTCGTGACAAAACCAGCGACTAAAAAATTTAGTCGGAGAAACTAAAAGGTCAACTTTTGGCGACTAAAAATGGACTTTTGGCGACTAAATTTAGTCGCCGAAGGTGCTTTTTCTTGTAGTGCTTGTTGTGGAGCATTGTTGACATATTGAAAGTCATAATTTGTGTTTTATGAGTCTATCAATTTGAAAGAGAGTTGTGATTGTACCTCTCTTTCAAGGCAAGCTTTCAACAAATTTTCCGCATAATCTTGCTGTAAAAAAAAATAAAAAATTAAATAACAGAGAAATTTACACACAAATTAATGGGATTCTATGAAAATTATCATCACATAAATATTATCATGGATTAGAGAAATTTGCACTCATTACCAATTGTTTTGCATCTTTGAGATATTTATCTTGTGCATCATCCCTCATTGGCCTTAGTGAGTTGTAGTGCCTCCATAAATTGTCTTATTTGCCCAAGACAAATAAGGTTCAGTGATTTCCATCTGTTGACTTCTCATTGCCCCCAGTAGTTATTGGGAAATGGAGGAACCTGTAGTTCCTCTATACGGTTTCAAGATGCCTGTCAAATAATGAGACTCAGAAAGTTTGATTTTTTCTCATCTTGATGAAGTTTTGCAATCAGAGAAAATCAAAAAATGGTTATGAGAAAGTTGAAATGACAGAAATTTCAGAAATATACACACACAGAAATTTTAAATACACACAACTAGCTTGTAACGCCCTCAAAATACACATAATAAGCATATATGAATGACAGCATACATCAGAGTAAATAGTCCTTTCATTACATCAAGTTAATGATACAAAGAGTTTAACAAAAATAAATGTCCTTCGGGCTTACACATTTTCAAGTCTTGGCTTGGTTACAATAAAAGAAGACTAGCTCATACAAATTTAGCCCTAGGCTATACAAAAATAAAACAAAACAAGAAGCTCTTGCTTCCCAAAGATCCCTCCAATGCTATTGCCTTGGTGGAGGCATGCCATTATTACCTGAAAATGTTTTTTCCAAATAGGGTGAGCCACAGCCTAGTAGAAATAATCTAACACAGTATATGAGGTTTAACAAAGGTATAAGTGCATGTGCATACACAATGCCCGAGATAAACCATTTATACTTTTATATTGCCATAAAATACCAATTTCATATTCTATTATATTTCACTCCAACTCATTTCAATATATATATATAAATCAGTTTCATTACTTCCCAATAACCCAAATGAGACTACAACTCAATGGTTTAACAATTTCGCAATCAACACATAAACACTTCCAACTGCCATTTTACAGATATTTCGTCCACGAGATCAGCATTCATGTATAATTTCAAACTGCCATTTTACGGATATTTCGTATGCGGGATCAGCACTCATGTATAATTTCAAGACTTTCACCCAGGACACTCCGGCCAACTTAATTATAATGGAGTCCATCTCCTTTCTCCTCCCAAACAATGGAGTACATCCCCTTCCTTCTCCTAAACAATCATACATATACAATGTATTCATAACATAATCATATTCAACGATAATCAACCATGGACAAGTTTCAATTTACCTAATCCACATGCAATTTCTACACAAGCAAAGCTATCCTCCACCGATAGCCTAATACAAATATTTCTAAAACAAATATACAATCTCAAGACAGATAATTTATCCAAAATTCTCAAGGGCGTGAAGTATTACATACTCAATTCCACCATCTATTTCAATACCCACTTAATTCCATGTTCACAACACAAATCTCATATACTTGTACAAAATAATTATGATAATCATTTTAGGGCAAACCTCCCCCACTTTCCCAAATATCAAACCAAATGCCAAAATCAACAATTTAAACACAACATGATCTCATTTCGAACCGTTAACCCATCTATTTCTCATTCATCAAAATCCCCTATTTTTCATTTCATCTAAACCCTAGGTTTGTTCACATTACCCCCAAATCCCACCATTGTTACACAATAGACAAATAACTAAGTTAAAAATCATATTAAAGTGTAGAAAATCCCTACCTCAAGCAAGGAAGACGAGCAAAGCAAAGGTGGAACTCCAAAGACACTCAAACCCAACTTTATTCGGTTCAAAGTGTAGATCATAAGATGCTCTAACTTTTTCTCAAAGGTATTAGGGTGAAGAGATCAAAGGATCTAGGCCAAAATGTAGAGAGAATGTGAGTTTTAGAGAGAAAAAGACTCAACTTTAGGGTTTTGGGAGAAAAGATATGAAAAAGTGATATAAAAAAGTGTTTTTCATGATCTGATATACGCGCACTCCGCTCGAGCGGAGAGTTTGACGCTTGAGTGTCAGACATAACAATTTGTTCCGCTCAAGTGCAAGAAGTGACCTCTCGAGCGTAGAATACATACCTCCAGTATTTTTGCAGATGACCGACCAATCGCTCGAGCTCAAGAAAGAATGCTTGAGCGTAGAAAACGCCGTTTGAGCATGAAAGACATCCTTCTAGCACTTTTGTAGACGTGTAAAGTACTGAGAGTTTGCAAATCCTGCTCGAGTACAAGAAAGGCCGCTCGAGCGTAGGACCAAAATTTACACAGCCCGCTCGAGCGAAGAACAAAAATCTGGGCAATATGGTTTGGGAAAAACAAGCAACCAACCTGTTCCAAACACAACCACGACAACCCAAAGGCCAATTTCAAAGAGATACAAGGGAACAAAGAGGTGAACAACAACATGAAAACATTAAACAAGAGTCCGGAATACCACAAGAGTTGGGTCAAAACCGGGATCGCTATAACTAGCTAGAGAAAATTAGACAAGTGACACAACTGGCTTCAAGAAGTATTTTAACAAGAAGAAGTAGTAAGTAAATTCCAAAGAAAATCAAATAAAAGAGTAGTAACATACCAAGCTCATGCATGTGAAAAAAAAATGAAGTTGCTTTTTGTCCTTTTCTCCTTTGGTCAGCAAATAGGATCTCTCCATAACCATCAATGACTTGAAAAATATCAGTTATAATTGTAACATTGGTTTATAAAGGCTGATGGAACATTATAGAGAAATTCAATGGCAATTTCTTTTTCCTTGATTAGGTTTTGGATATCTTCAAAAGTAATGAGATTCAACTCACTTGTCTAGATTAAAGCCCTACAAGATGACAAAGAAAGGATTTAATAGTTGTTAATGCAATATAAGTTAGTAAATTGTTGTTTGTTATCTTCTATTTTATTTGTTGTACTTACTCTAGTCCAGACACATTTGATATGTGTTGCAAGATATCTTTGACATGTTCTTTTACCAATTTTGCAACCGGTAGACTTTGTGGAAAAACCCAAGATTTTCTGATGCTTGTTAGTTAAGGCAAGACATAGTCATCAGTATCAAGTACTTCTTTGTCTTCAGTGGTTTGCGCTATTAGCTTTGCATCTTGCTTTGAACCTTTAGTTATAGCGATCCCGATTTTCTTTCCATTGATTGTTGTATTCCGGACTCGGTTCTGTGGATGTCGGTTGTTGCATATGTTTCATTTTCGTCCTTTAATTCTTTGTATTTGAGTTTTAGGATGTGTTGAGCAAGTTTGTAACAGGTTGGTTGAGTTTTAGTCTTTAATCTTGTTGCCCAGATTTTTGATGATCCGCTCAAGTGGGTCTTGTTGCACTCGAGTGGAGTTTGCATCCTTTTAGCATTTTGTGCGTTTGCAAATATACTGCAGAAGTGTTTTTCGCACTCAAGCGGAGTTCCTTACACTTGAGCGGGTTTGAGCTCAAGCGGGTATCTTTGCGCTCGAGCAGGTATTCGAAGTCTATAAAAGTATTGGAGAAGTATATTCTACGCTCGAGCAGGTAGTGCTTTGCCGTCGTGCTTTGGCACTCGAGCGGGTGTAGTTTTTTATGTCTTACGCTTGAGCGTCCTATTCTTCGCTCGAGCGGACTATACGTATATCAGATCGCGACTGTATCATTTTAAATCACTTTTTTGACTCTCTCTCTTTCTCTTTCTAGCTTTTCAAAACCCTCATTTAAGAGCTCCTCTCTCTAGAATACATCTTCTCTCTACGAAATCATCTAGCTCTAGTGATCTTCTACCCTAGTCCCTTTGCAAAAAGTGTGGAGCTTGGTGTGGGCTTCATTTCTATCCGAAAAAGTTGGTGTTTAGAGCATCTTGGGTTTTCACCTTCATCTCCTTTGAGTCTCTTCACTTGAGGTAGGGATAACTACTCATATTTATGGCCTTTGACATAAACTTGTGGCCATTTTGATTTAATGTTGAAGTTGGAAAATTTTTGGTGTTAGGGTTTCAAAACTTGAAATATATAAAGAGGGGTTTTGTTCCTTTTGAACTATATATGTGTATATGGGTCTTAAAATGAGATTATTGATGTTCATTGATGATATTTGGACCTTTGGGTCAATGTTGAGAAAAGGGAAAAAATGCCCTAGTTGGGTTTAATCAGGTCATTGGTGTAATTAATGAAATTAATCATGAGAATATGAAATTGAGTTATAAACCATGAAATTGGGAAGTTATGAGATTGAATGGTGTAGTTGGATTAGTTAATCACTCACCTATGAAATTGTTGATAATTTATTTGTCTAATGAATTTATTACCTGTTTAGAAATAACTGTTTTGGGCTATCGGCGGAGGATAGTCTTGATTGTTGTAGATACTGTATGTTGATTAGGGAAAATTGAAACTAATCACATTGAATATGTAATTGAATATGACGGTTGGAATAATACATCAAATATGTGTATTGATTGATCATTGTATATGTATGTTGTTTGGGAGGAGATAGGGGATGTACTCCAAGGTTTGAGAAGAGATAGGGGATGTACTCTCAAACCTGTTTGGGAGGAGATAGGGGATGGGCTTCATTGATAATTAACTTGGCCGGAGTGTCCAGGGTGAAAGTCCCGAAATCTTGATTACGTTTGCATAACGTAGATGAATTGAAGTGTTGAAGTATTATTGATATGAGTAGTAGTCTCATATTAAGTGATTATGAATGGAAGTATTGAAATGTTAATGATATGGGTAGTAATCTCATTATAAATTGTCTGGATGAACAGAGAACCATATCTGTGAATTGGTTTGGATAATGAAAGTGAAAAGGGTTGATATATATATATACCTGTGAATGTGGATTGGTTATGAAAGAGATGTACGTCTATTTACATGAGTTAAACATTTATCAAATGCCAATGTTTTAGTTATTTCTCATATTATGTTTAGCATATCTCTACTGGGCGTTGGCTCACCCTATATAAGACATTATTTTTAGTTCAGGTGATATGCCACCTCCAAGGACGTAGCTTGGGAGGCTTTGAGGCTGATAGATTTTTTTTGTTATTCTCTTTTGATATTACATGTAAATTCAAGCCAAGGGCTTAATGTGTATTTAAGTTAGTACTCTCTTTTTGTAACCATGTGTTGGCTTGGAAAGTTGGAAGCTCGTGGGGCATTTACTTTTGTTGTCAACATGTAATACTTTTGTAATGAATACTCTGATAAATAGAAATATACTTTATTCTCGCATATCTATGGATGTCTTGAATGTTGGGTTTATATGTATTATTTTGAGGGTGTTACATTAGTGATCTTCACAACTTTGAGATATTGAAAGTCTGGATCTTGTTTTTCTTTCCTTTCTTTTGCCTTTAAATTCTTAATCATTGATGTAGGATCTTTTTTCATTGTAAATAGTGAAAATATCAGTAAAAGTTAAATTTCTCTGACGTAACATATCATATTTCAATATGCAAATTTATTTGATTCAATATTTTCCAATTACCATAGACTTTTGTTCTTTGTTTTGGTTGTTGTTTGTGTTCTAGTTTTTCTTGTTGGGTGATTGGTTGTTGTTCCACTTCTATTCTAACTATACATAGTGAAAATGAAACAAGCCCCAAAAATCAACATGGTCAGAAAAGTTACAAAATCTAGAGAAAATTACACACATATGGAATCAAATAGACAAAGAAAATCAAATAAGCAGCAGAAATCAAACTGGCCAAACTAATGTGATCACAGAAATTTAACTTCCAGAAAAAATTGCCATTGACAGAGAAAATTGTAATAAATAAAAATTTCTCTAAGTTATGTGGTTCACTGACCTTAGATGTTTGCCATGTAATATGTTATTGCTATGATGCCTTGACGCTTCCCCGAAAACATATAAATTGAGAATGAAGTTCTTTTTCAACATTTGTCCATCTCGAGTATTGCTGAAAGGACTACAAAGGAAACAAATTGTGAACGTGCCAAACCATAGATTTGCTTGAAGCAGGCATTATTGAGTAACCACCAATATTAGCCTAAACCAATTTTGATCTCTCAAGAATACAAAGCTCTGTTATTCACTTGTTTGAGAATAGGATTGCATTGCACCAACCCCATCATTGCCAATCATCTTTTTTTTCCCTTGTATGAAAATTCTCATGGTAAAAGGCTTGACAGTGGAACATTGTTTATAGTGTAAAAGTTTCTATTATATTGAATTTGATCTTATTTCATAATTTCAACAAATTAGGTTTTTTTTTTTTTTTTTTAAATTTGAATAATTCTCAATGAAACATTGTATGTTTATCTCAATGAAGTTTGTAAATAAACACTATGAATTTTGATCCAAACGGTCAATGAAAATACAAGAGATCTCATATTTCAAAGCTTGTGGATTAATGAAGAAACCAGTCTTAGATTATTTGACTTTAGGAAAAGAGAGGCCCTAGCTTGTAGAATGAATTTACTTTTTGTCGTTTCATTTGTGTGTTTCATGTCACTCTCGGCATCACTTTGTTACCATGCACTTGTTCATGTTTTTGTATAGTACTTCGTCTTACTGAGCAAAACAAAAAAATGAAAAACAAAAAAGAAAATATTGATGACTTTCCCCACAGAAATATACCATTATAATATGTTTTCATGTGAATTTGTCATGTTACTTGCAGATGTGTTCCTTTTTAAAATATTTATGCAAAATGGTTTAGAAAAAGGATCCTTGGAACCAAACTCTCACCCTCTTTCTTTTGCTACAAAAAGAATTTGTTTATTTTTTGTCTGCTCCTTTTGAACATTTTTTTTAAAGATGGATAAAAAATCACATCCCCTCATTTGAAATCTATAAGGGGGAGTTTGACACTAATAGTAAACAGCAATGAACTGGGGCTTAACTTTTTTTTAACAAACTCTTAAGTGAGATGAGAAGAGCTTTAAATGAAGAAATGAGCCATATATGTCAAAGGTCTATCTTATTGTCCATCACAAAACTTTTTGTTTGTTTATGACTACATGAAAGAAATTAAATTCTAAATTTTGTTTGTTTATGACTATAAGCATGAAAGAAATTAAATTGTATCTTATCGTCCAGTAGATACAATGGTCCTCTTGATTGTGACCTTAAAATTGTTAAAACTGAAGGGGTAAGAAAGTCTATATTTCTATCAAATTAGGCATCTAATGTGATTTGGAGCCGACAAACTACCTTGCTATCAAATTAGGCATGAGTTCTTAGGCATTATTAGTGAACATTTGATCCTTGTACTTAAAATGCCTTGTCATTTTTGTGTGTTGGACACTTTTGTAAAGATTATCATCAGTTATTACTATGTTGTTGTCATTGTTCAGATGGGTTAGATATGTGCCATATAATCTAGTGATGATGATGATGATGATAATAATTTTTTTTTTTTTTTTTTTGGATCAGGGTGATGATGATGATGCTCACCTGTGGCATCTTTAGCTCAGCCTTCGTATGTTTGGGGGAAATCAAGTGATTACTTCCTACATCTTAGATCTTATAGAGTAACCATGTTGCAACAATCAAAAGTTCTTGTTTGAGTTTTGTTGGTGATCTTTCAGCATCTGGTATCATATGGAACTCCACTTTCATTCCAAGCTCTCTATCCTCATGGAGGTCTTTATGGTCCTTCTGACTTTGGTAATTGTAGTCTCGCAGTAAATTTTGTTTTAATTTTGATGGGTTTGTTTTGTATAATTTTTGTTTTGATTTTGCCTTAAGATTCCTGATTTTTTCTATGATATTTCTGTGAGAGAATTAATGATTGTTAACTCTTTTCAAACTTGTATTCATTCTAAGAACAATTCTGAACCTCTTTGTACCCCTGTTGGAAAAGGTTTTGACATCCAAGTTAGTCAACTAATGTGCTCTTTGTATTCATTTTCATTTTGGGATCAGGGTGCAGCTGTCGAAAATATAAATACGGAGACAAAAAGGAAAGGCCAAAGGAAATTCAAGGAACATAGTTTTGGCAGAAAAGGGAAAAGCCATTTCAGGCTCTGAAAATGATGATGCCTCACAAAGGTGTGTTAGTGCTCCATAAAATATTCAGAGATTTTGAAACTCTTTTTTTTAAAAACAAATTACTATATAATCTGGTCATGATGATGATGATGATGATTTTTTTTTCTTCATATTTAATATTATAGTGTTAAACTTAATATTGATGTATATTTTTGCAACTAGTGTTAAGGGAGTAGTTAATATGATTGGTGGGTGATATTGAGAGCCAAATTGAGATATTTATTTATTTATTTATTTTTATTTTTGAGTACTTAATTTTTTTATAACTATTTGTAAGGATGGTTGATGGGTATTTGTTTTGCATGTATAGAAATTTATATTTTATATGCACACATTTTTTTTTTTTTTTTGAAGAAATATAATTTTAAGGAAAGAGATGGAAAATAATACATGAATGTTAGAATTTTTGCAAATATCACTTTACATTTATTGTATATAATATTTGAATATATATATATATATATGAGAATATAAGTTGCTAAAACATTGTAGGTTTTTTTTTTTTTACCTTTTTTTTTGAAAAAAAAAATTTCTTTTGCAATGGAAAAATATTAGTCGCCATAAGTAGAATAGGCAATCACAAATAATTTGCGACTATTATTTTGTGGTTGCAAAAGTATTTGTCACCTCTACATTTGCGTCCCCCATTTGAAGTCGCATGGTCCGTCGCAAAAGGTCTTTTGCGACTGTATTTCTATTATTTGTGACGGCTTGTAACAGTCGCAAAAAATACTTTTTCTAGTAGTGACATATGGTCCCATTTGCAAAAAAGCATACAACCCTTCATCATGGATGGCTCTAATAAATCTAACAAGATCTAAATTTCCCTAAAAATAATCTATAGAGATGGAGAGATGGAGAAAAAATAATCTATGAGAGAAAATAATAGACAGGAAGACATACTTGTTGATATATTGGCTCATGGGCATTCCAAAAGACATAAGTCTCAATGGCATTGATGCCTCCTTCCTTTGCTTTCGTGATCAAAGATGGCCCATCTAAAAAGCAATTTTACAAATTTAACATTCAATTATATTAAAGTATAACTTGATTGTCTTGAACACTGAGCATCCATAAATTCTACTAGGAAAATAAAAATTTTAAACTAAACAACATTAACTCTATTTGATTTTGCAAAGTAGTTGGAGTCTTTTGTTTTGTGTTTTTGCTTGTCTTTAGGAATTTTTTCATTTTTAATTTAAAATAAATAAATAAATGAAGTTAACCCTGATGTATCTAAAAAAATAAAATATTTGTGAATTTTTTTACAAATTTTTTTATAAATATTTTACTTTTAAATATATTTAGACTAAGAGAATGTAAACGGTAAAAAAAACAAATTTCTTAAAATGTTTAAAATGTTCAAGCACTAAAAAATAAAAATTAAAAACTCAATTTTTTTTTAAAATTATTAACCAAACAGGATGATTTAAACTTCTCAAGCAGTATGTCACGTCCTGCCAAATTACCTAGACAGAATTGCCTACCAAAAGGAAGTCTCAGGGAAAGAAGGCTAATGGAATATTCTGAAAGCTCTTGAAAAACTTGAGAAAATATCGGAATATGGTACATAATTCTATATGTACATGGAAGGATTTAGAATAGGTTTTATAGCATTTAAGTGAAGATTGGAGGAATGGAAGCAATAGAAGCTTCTAGAACCTCCTAGAGAAATGGAGGTGCTAAAAGATCTGTGTACCGACTTCTAGAAAGAGGTAGATGTTTGTATAGATATTTTTAAGAAGAATTCTAGAAACCTCTTGTAGGATAAGGAAAGCTTCCATGAAAAGTTTCTTCATAGCCATTTTCTTGTATGCTATGGAATATTCTAGAAAAGGCCTAAGATACCTATAAATAGGAGAGGGCTCATTTGCTCTATCCATGATCCAAGAGTTGTAAAGCTTTCTCAAAGGGAATATAAAAAGCATTCTCTCAAACTCTCATTGTCTTCTTATTTGTCTTTCTTGCAAGTTTGTGAGTTAGGCTGACTTAGCATCATCAAGTGAGGCTTGAGATTGTCTAAGTGCCATACGGAGTGCTTGGAAATTACCAAGGCATTTAACATCTCAAACTGAAATATGCATCGTAAGAGTACAAGTACATCTCAAAACAATAAATACAAATATGCATTTAATATTGAGTTAAAAACTTACTTCGGTAGTGCTACATGGATAGTGTATTGAACCAAATATTATAATTTTCCATTCTCCATCAATTGTAGGAGCCTTTTCGTCATATGAAACATCAAGAGCAATTAAAAAAGAAAAACAATAATGGAGCATAATAATAGTAACTAACACCAAAAACCTATTACAATCATTCATTAAAAATTCTAATTCTAAGGAGAGGAAGTTGAGAAGTAACCACCAAGATATCTATTTATAGTAGAGTTTTACATAAAAGGATAAACAATAATGAGATGCAATATCATCGAGAGAGAATCTAAAAAATTAGATTTGTATTTCCATAGGATGTAGATTACTGTGAATGATAGATATATTACATATTATCATAACCTAATTTGCTATTCTAACCCTTTTATAGATTGTTAGCAAAAATTCAGTTTAAGCCCAATTAACAGTGATTGATTGCTAGACTTAAACAGATTTTAAAGAGACACACAAAAAAATTAGACTTTGTGGTTGAGTCATATGCCAAAAACAGATTAAGGATTTCCCTGGAGGTAATTAAGTAAATAAGAAATTAGACAGAACAGAATATGTATTAATTCGAATAAATTGTCACTTGTCACTAGTTACAAGAACGTAAAGAAGAATAAAGAATTGAATAAATACAGCAATCGACAGAAATGAGAGAAATGGGGGTTGAAAAAAGCTATTTCTAATCTACTCATAAAATGACTAATTTAGAACTACTCCTAAATAACTCTGCACAAATGTGTTTGATGGTTGATAATTCATTAATTCTTCTTTGTATCTCTCTTGGCCTATTTATAGGCTCAGTTACATGAGAGAAAGAGATAACCTAAGCCCATGATTTCGTCAACAAGTTCATGATTTTCTCAACATTATCCATATCTGTCACGACCCAAACCCGCCCCTATGGGTTTAGCGTCGTAACCGGTCAGTAATTCGAGATTACCAAACGCCTTCCTGTAATCAAAATAATCGGGGCTTGCGGAAGCAATAAACAAAAGCACCAATAGTCCAATGAGCTGTGCATCTATATGAACAAATAATCACATGCAAAAGCATTAATTTACCCACTTACATTACATAACATACAACAAATATCTTATACAAAACATGTGTACAGGTTAAATGTGTACAACAAAAACAAAGTTTGCTAATGGCCTTCCAGGCCTAGCCCCAATTTGGAGGCACCCAAAAGCACTTGGTTGGCTTCAAACGGTGGCTCGGTTCAAGACTCCGCCTAGGCTTGACTTTCGAGGCGCTCATCTATAAATACATATATAAAAACAGTGAGTTAAAGCCCAGTAAATAACATCAATGTAAAGAGGTTAGTGAATGAATTCCATACATTTCATAATCGTAAGACAAATCATAATATAATCATTCTCATATCTGAACATACTAATGGTACATCTCATAGAACACATCACATATCATCATCCGACTAGAGTAATCGGTTCCGAATACCGATTAAACACATCACCACAATGAAGTGGCTAACGAGATCTCGTAATCACATATATGTCATGGACCTGCATTAACATGTCGTCCCCCATGACTTGGGACTATCTATAGATGCCATAATAGATTTCAACATAGGACATTCGTTCACGTACACAAATATCATTTCAGAAATCATAACTTATAAAATTACATTTGGAACATAATTCATATGAACATATCTTTACAATAACTTTACTCACAGTGGGCTTCCAGAAACAGTTGGTCAGTCTTCGAGTCTTGACCTACAAACATAAATGTACATAGCACAAAACATGTCTCATTATTACTCATTCATATGGCCATACATGGCTTAGCTTTCTTACTTTAATTTCCTATTCATTCCATGTCACATAGCTTGTTCATATAGAACCACATACTCGGATTCGACACATAATTTCTAATTCACTTATGTATGTTGTTTCTTAGCTTATTAATCTTTAATGGCTCATAAATCATGCCTAAGAATGCCCGAAAAGAGATAGGAGTGAAGATATGTACTTAAAACATCTTTTGAAAACATGCTAAAAATAAGCTGGTGGCTAGAGCCAGCTGAAGGCAAAAACTGAGCTCGCTCAAGCCACCACTCCTTCACTCGAGCCAGCTTTTGCAGAGTTCAAAATACTGGGAGCTCGTAATGTTAGCTCAAGCCACCACTTTTTCGCTCGAGCCAACTGTAAATTTTTGGGCACCAAGCTTAACAAAAATGGCTTCCAAACAACTTTCAAAACTTGGGGTCTTGCATGATTTGATCAAACATATAAAATAGCTTTAGAAAACTTCAATACAAGACCCTTAAAACATCTTTTATTCAAAAACTCATCAATTCTTGAAAGATTTGAATCAAAACTCCTTCATGCAAAGATTTTTCAACTCTTTTCATGGTTTTTCATAACATGCAAATAGTGATCAAGAAACTCATGAATTTCTGAAACAATGGACATGATTTAAACTTACATGCAAGCAAGGACTTTAAAACTCAAACTCAAAATGATAAAATCAAAGATGATGTACAATGAATACACATGAAAGTAATCTACATGTTCAAAGACCCATTTCTTGCACTCTCATGAAAGTAGCTTAAAGCTTGATAAAATCATGATGCATGGAGGAATAACTACAGAAATTAGATATAGAATCCTTACCCAAGGCTTTAATTTCAGAAATGTGATATGAACCCTCCTAGTTTCTTCAATCTCTAGCACAAAAACAAGCTTCTCTCTCTAGAATGAGCTATTTCTCTCTCTCTCTCTCTCTCTCTCTCTCTCTCTCTCTCTAGCTCAAGACGTGGATGAACTCAATGAAGCCAAATGAATGATACAACATTCCCTTAACTCATCAAAATATACACAACACACACACACTCTCACACTTGAATGAATAACACGTGCACACACATGCACTCCTTCAACACATCTACAAGAATTGATCCTCTACACTCAACACTATCACATGCCTCAGCACATCATACACTTAATCACATATTGGATCATGGATAGGATTAGATTAGGTACCAATCATGCATCATTTTAATCAAACACAAGTAGCCTTAATTAATCAAGGTTAGCACATGACTCAATTAATAAAAAAAAATAGTTCCAATTAAGGCTCAATTTAATCACATGCTATTTTACTAAACTAAATCAATTTTTTTTTTTTTTTAACAAAAATTCTCATATGGTTCCAAATATTCTAGTTAGTCAATCCATGAACTCAAATTCGGTTTCTGAAAGCATTTAGGCTAACAATTTCATATTCAAAGTAGAAATTATGACAAATAATTTTCAAATCAGATAGATATGCACAAATTACTATAAAGCACATTTCACAATTAATAATAACACTTAATTCCATTCTAAACACTTAGTTAGCATTCTTAATTACGAATTAGTAGTTATCCACGAATCGGGGTCATTACAATATCCCATGTTTGATAGGAACCATTTTGCAGATTTGGTGCTTAATTTGATCTTGGCTTCTTGATCTCAGCAACTAACTTTCAAATTGTTGCAATTGCTAACTTTCTAACCCTCATTTAATATGTCATCATGCCACGCCCCTAACACATCTATCATGTCACGTTAGCATGTCTGTCAACAGAAATAATAATAATAAAAACAAATGCGGTCAGGTTATTCTTTGAAAATAGTTTATGATTTCAATCGACAGACTATAATCGAATTTGGTCATAATCAATAGGCCACAATTGATAGAAAAATAAAATGTGGTGCAAATAATGCCCCCCTCATTTAAATGGATCGAAAAATGAAATCCAATTAAATGATTTATGAAGCGGTTTACTACAATCGACGGAAAATATTTTATAGTTCAAATAATTCAACTTCTTGAAGAGTTATATTACACTCATAGTAATTTTTAATCTATCACTGTCGATTGGCGAACACTCCATCTTTGGCTCTGTCGAGTGACATAACAAATAGTCACATCCCTTATTTTTAAAATAAAACAATTGTCTGCTAGTCACATTTTGGCTAATTAAAGAGAATTCACTACATATAGCATTTTTCAACCATTGTTGTTTTTCAAACCATGTTATGAAATTAATTTTTGGTGTGATCCACAAATCCAAAGTGGATGTTGGATCCCAAAACTCACATAATTGAATATTATGAAAAAATCATAAATTTTGACACTTTGAACAATGCTAAAAAATTCAAATTCAATAAATGTGGGGTCACATTTCAGCCATCTTTGGCTTAAAATCATGTTCCCCGAGTGAATTTTTACCATTATTTTTGTGATGATTTTTTAACATTTTTCAAGAGAAGAGGTTGTTCTTCTTTTTTAGCCATTAATGGCTTGTCACTTTTTGCCACGTTTGGCAAAACATCATGCCCCCTAAATGAACCTTTATTATCAGAATTCTCAATATTTTTTGAGAGAAGGGGTTGTTTTTAAATTTTAGCCATTGATGGCCTATGAAAATTCTCCAAAGTCATATTATCTTCATGACTTGGTGTGCTAACCCTTCGAGCCACATACTTTGGCTCTTTATGAATAATGGGCTCTTTAAAAATATATGTATTAATCATATGAGTGCCATTATTATAGCGACCCCGGTCTTGTCCTATTTTATTACTGTATCCGGACTTAGGTTCCGTGGATCCTATCATTGTATAATTGTTGCTGTCGTCCTTTATTTTCTCATTTGAGTTATAGGATGTGTTGGGCAGGTTTGTTTCAGGTTGGTTGGGTCCGGAAACCAAGTGTTGCTGTCCAGTTTTTGTGTTGGTCGCTCGAGCGAGGGTTTGGTCGCTCGAGCGAGGGTTGAGTTTTGTCTCTGGTGGCTCGAGCCAGGGTTTCTTCGCTCGAGCGAGAGATTGCGTCTGGTATAGACCTGAGAGCAGTGTTTATTCGCTCAAGCGAGCGAGGTGTATGTTTTCGAGTTCTTCGCTCGAGCGAGCATCCTGTCGCTCGAGCATGCTTCTGGGTTGCACACCTGAAGCATTGCATTCTTGGCTCGAGCGAGATTTTCTTCGCTCGAGCGAGCGTTTCTTGTGTCTGGTAGCTCGAGCGAGCCTGTCCAGTTTAAATAGGCAGCAGCGGGATTTTAAACAGTTTTTCATCCTCTTTTTTATCCCAAACCCTAGTTCCGAGTTTTCTCTCTCCCTACTCACCTTTTCTCTTAGGTTTGATCTACTTAGAGTGTGTTTCTACCCTAGATCCTTTATTAAAAAGATAGTGTGGGTCGAGGGCTTCAGTTTAATCTGAACGATCTTGGTTTTGGAGCCCTTTGGAGTTTAGGTCATCATCTCCGTCTTCTAATTTTTGGGTTATTTCTTCGAGGTAGGGATTTCCTACTCCATCTTATGAGTTTTGTTCTAAGTTTTGGTACTTTAATATGGTGGGGGTATTTTGGTAATTTTGGGAAAACCCTAGTTGTTTTAATAAATTGATTTGTACAATTAATTTGAGGAAAATTGGGAGTATTAGTTGAATTCATGGAATTGGGGATTTATAAGTTTAAATGGTGTAGTTGGATTATTTAATCACTCTCCTATTTAAATGTTGAGATTATTATTGTTATTATATTTTATTTCTTGTTTAGAAATAACTGTTTTGGGCTATCGGTGGAGGATAGTCATGATTGTTGTAGACATTGCATGTGGATTAGGGCAAACTGGAACTAATCACATTGGCTAAGTCATTAATTTTGACTATTGAATTAATACAGAAAAATACATGTATTGGTTGAGCATTGCATATGCATATTGTGTGAGAGGACATAGGGGATGGACCTCTAAACCGGATTTTGTTTCGGAGGAGATAGGGGATGGACTCCATTAGCATCACTTTTATGTGTGCTTATTTATATTGAAGTGTTTTATTGATACAACACTAAAATGTGTATCAATCTGGAAGTATTGAAGTGTTTTGATATGAGCCTGAGTCTCATTTGTGTTGTTGTTATTGGAAGTAATGTGAATATGCTATATAGTTCACAGTTGTAAGTTTGGCCAGGTTCTGAGCCATATTGATAATAATGGATATTTATAAGTGTCATAGACATTAGTGTCTTAAGATTGTATATTGATATAACTGATTATCATGGTTAACCATCTATTGAATGCTATTGCTTTATTCAATGCTTATAATTGGTTTAGTATATTTCTACTGGGTTGTGGCTCACCCTTTAAGGGAACATCATTTTCAGGTCCAGGTGATTCGCTACCTCCAAGGACTTAGCTTGGAAGGAACCGGATTTTGAAGCCTTGTTTTAAGTTATTTGTTTTTATTTGACTTACATGTAAACATTCAAGCCTAGGGCTTCATTTGTATTTGAGTTAGAACTCATAATTTTGTGTCCAAGTGTTGGCTTGGCAAGTTGTAAGCCCGTAGGGCATTTATTTTGAAGTTACATGTAATGTCTTATTTTAGTAATGCTTTGATGAATGAATTGTGGTTTATTTACTTGAGTAATGCATCTTATTATTGTGTATGTTATGGGTTATTTTTTAGGGCGTGACAATTATTTTCATATCTTAATTTTTCATTTGCCATTATGCCTTCTAATTTTTTGCTTCCAACATAGAATTTCTTCATCAGTTAAAAAATTTTGACCTTTAAGTCGATGAATATTTCTATTACAGTAATTTAAATATCTTTGTGTCAAATAATACGGTATTTGAAATCTTTGCTTATAAAGAGAATTAATTTCTTCTCTTAGGGCTAAAATTTCACTCTCACACTAATAAATTTCATCATCACAATGCCAAATCATTCTTTTCCCATCATTTGTCAAGCCATCATGTAGGCAATAAACGATAGAACTATCACCATAACATTGACAATTTCCAGACTATGAGGCATTCTACTGATAATCTGTATCCATGGGAACACTGTCACTCCATTGGCTGTTTGCATACATGGGTTCACAAGATGTAAGCATACCTCTTGAAGGCATGATTCCATAAGGATAGGTCTGCTTCATCATTATCATCACTCCAAGTTAGAATGGTCCTACCGGGCATGCCAATTTTTGTTAGCAAAAATTCAGTTTAAACACAATTAACAGTGATTGATCGACAGACTTGAACAGATTTTAAATAAACACAAAAACATCAAATTTTGTGGTTGAGTCCTATGTCTTAAACAGATTAAGGACTTCCCTGGAGGTAATTAAGTAAAGAAAAAAAATTAAATAGAACAGAATATGTATTAATTAGGTTAAATTGTCACTTGTCACTAGTTATAAGAAATTAAACAAGAATAGAGAATTAAATAAATATAGCAATTGCCAGAAAGGAGAGAAATGGGGGTTGGAAAAAAACTATTTCTAATCTACAACTAAAATGGCTAATTTAGAACTACTCCTAAATAACTCTGCACGAGTTTGTATGATGGTTGATGATTCATTGATTTCTCTTTGTGTCTCTCTTAGCCTATTTATAGGCTCAGCCACACGAGAGAAAAAGACAACCTAAGCCCATGATTTCCTTAACAAGTTCACATTTTTCTCAACATTATCCATATCCCATGTTTGATAGAACTATTTTGCAGATTTGGTACTTGATTTGATCTTGGCTCTTTGATCTCAGCAACTAACTTTCAAATTGCTCCAATTGCTTACTTTTTGACCCTCCATTTAACATGTCATCATGCCACGTCCCTAACACATCTGTCATGCCATGTAAACATGCCTATCGACAGAAATAATAATAATAAAAACAAATGCGGTCAAGGTTATTATTTGAAAATAATTTATGATTTCAATCGACAGACCATAATCAAACTTGACCATAATTAATAGGTCACAATCAACAGAAAAATAAAATATGGTGTGAACACAGACTAACCGGTCTTGAATTTTATTATGCATCAAGTTTCGTTATATATATATTCATTTGACACATTTCATTTCTTGTAATTACCATTAATTAATATTTAATGTTGATTCGATATTCTATATATTATATATATGGAAGCACACATGACTATTTTTTATCAAGAAATAAATTTCCATTATAAATTGTTTTTATTTGATATAGTTAGAAAAATTCGGATCAAATCATTATATATATTATTAAAATTAGTATTTTTCTCATGTTTAGATGATACATTTCAAGGGTTTAATTTTTTCTAAGACAGTCATGTCAACATGTAAAACCTGTAAGATAATAATACTCTCGAGAAAATTTTTAAAATTTAGATTTACTGCTTGAGTTATTTTTTCAATTATTGAATAGCAAGTTTGTGGGAATATATTTTCTGAGCACCAACACGTGGCCAAGGTGACGCCGACGTGTCAGCCGAGGTGCCACATGTCCTGGTCATGATGCCGAGGTTATCTGCGAGGATATCGGAATCCGAGATAAGCGGATATAGGACAAGAGTCCTAGATTGGGAGAAGACTTCAGTTTGGGTAAAGGTATGACTCTTAGAGAGTTTATCCTAATCCCATTGGGAGTCCCAGATTAGCAGTAATCCTAGGTCCATTAGGGCTAGGCTCCTATTGGGACT